>WBMW01003413.1:2253320-2321271 GCA_013396635.1 Penelope pileata
AAAAAAAAAAAAAAAGGAAAAAAAAAAGATCTAACAAAAAACTTGTGCTTACCAGGGGAAAAAAAAATGTTTTTTTTTTTCCCCAATACCCACAGTAAATAACAAGGCAGTTTTAATTTCAGGACATAAGTAATGCCTGATGGTCCATTCAGCCTAGCAGTCTGCTAACAGAAGTGGCAGCAGGAGACGTTGTTCATCAAAAGCACAAGAGCCTGGCCACTTTCTGCAGCTCATTCACAACTTTTGTGCAAGGGAGGCAGGACAGGACACCCTTGCCTAGCCCTTTTAAGCAGTCATTTATGGACCTTACATGGGCCTGTTGCTCATCAGTTCCTCTAATTCATTTTAAATCTGCTGAGACTGGCTGCCTCCACATGCTTTTTGCACAAGGTTTCCGAAGTTCGCTGTGTTAAGAAATACCTTTTAAAATGTGATAACGGCTTGGAAAAAAATGAGCCAAGGGTTTGAACTGAACTCAGACTATGAGATGGCATCCAGGAGTCCTCAGAGAACACAGCCAAGGCCAACATTGTCTCAGCTGAGAGAAGGCAAAGGCGATATGATTTTCAAAGGCTAGCAGAGCTCAACAGACGTTGGTGGCTCACCTGTGAGCTGGATAGGAGTGTGTCAGGTAACACGTTACCTTAGTATTGCAAAGACAGCAGTATTAAATCCACTTCTGCTTAGTGTCCCCAACTTCTGATCATCTGTATGACTCCACGTGGCCAAATGTTTTAGACTTTGTTAAAGATTTTCAGAAACACTTGGGGTATTTGTTTTTATTCATTAATTATTTCTTTCTAAGAAGCTTGAAATATTCAGTTCAAAGCATTATATTTTTTGCTTAGCGTGCTTCAGGCTATATATTCTTGAGAACATTGAGTTTCTGAACTTCTAGAATTCATTTCTTCAACATTAGCAATAGTTCAGCCTTTACTCTGCTTTCATAATTCCAAGTTAGTCTGTTATTTACATTTCATTCCCCCATCGTGGAAAATACAAAACCAACTTTATTTTTCATTTTAATTATTCTCTAGCATATAGACTTTTTTAGTAGTAGTTATTATCATTCAATCAACAATTACATAGCAGTTTTCATTGTGAAGGGTCCAATTTTCTTTGCAAGTGCTTATAGGGATGTTTATGTGAATACAGAACATGCATACGAGCAAAGGTTTGCAGGATCAAGTCCTTATATTGCCTCAGAAAATCTGGGTGGTTTTAATGATAATTTACAAAATAGCACTTAACAGAGCTTGTCCTAGACTAGATTTGCATATGAAGTGTTTTGCTGATGGATTAGCTGCACATAGTGCTAACAAAAGTAGATATTTTCTGTTTTGTCAACAAGGCTTTAGTCTGTTAGACCTGTTCATGTTTAATGAATTTTTATGCACTCAAAGTGATATCATTCAAATCCTTTGTGATAAACGAGCACATAAATGAATTATTGTATGTGTAACCATAGTTAGAAGACCATAGCTCTAATAAGAAAGTTTGTGTAAAAAATTGTATCATTGTGATGTTGGTACATTAAAATAGAGGTATATGATGTACCCACGATGATCCAGCAAAAAATATGTATATAAATCAAAAGTTATTTACTTATTCCAATACAAAAACAAGGTCAATACATTTTTGGTTTGCATTAATAAAATAAACAGCTCCTTTTCTATTTCTTTGCTTTACACACTCACTGCTCTCTTCTAAATTGATACTAATATGTTACCATATAAAAACACTTCCACATTAAGTTTCCATGTTGTGCTGTAATTTCATTAGTATAGGACATAGCTCTCCTGAAATAAATTCACACCCAGACCTAACCCTAAATATACAATAATTCACAGGCTAAAGTAAATAATTTTGAACCATGACAGAATTTTGCTAAATAACACATGCATTAATTCAAGCGTATAAAGATCTTTTAGTTGCTAGGCATGAAGTGCAGACAAGATGTATGATTTCTCTTTGCTTCAGTATTGGCATTAGTGCTGATCTAAGTACAGCTTGGCTGAGGAACAGAAGCCAATTCATTAAACAAACAAACAGCAACTAATCTAAAATATTTACCACTTACCCTCTGCTGGAAGGGCCAAGATGGACCTACTCCTGCTTTGGCTGCCCTCAGCGCTTTTACTGGAGCACGAATGGGAGCACGGGGACCACTGGGACCACTCGCTGAGTACACAATCTGTTGCACAAGGGATTTCACAAGCCATGACTTCAGGACGTGGATGCTCTGAGCAAAGGTGATGTGGTACTTCTTCACCTAGAGCAAACAAAACAGAACAAACAGAGGGAAGCTCAACTTGCTTCAGCATCAATGGTTTGTAACAGAGTGACTTTCTGTCTGCCCAACAGTGGAGGAATATGGTACAAAAGAGCACATGGTTAGGCCTCAGGCTTGAGAGTATAATGCTTGAACCACCACCTAAAGTATTTCTTCAGAAAATAATAAAAAATTCTCTAACTACAGAACCTATTTTCTACAATATAAATCGTACAGATCCCCACAGAAGACAGTTTTCTTCTGCCTGCAGGTCAGAAAAGCATCTGAAAGATGTTTTGGTCATTCTCCTGCAACCTCACTGGAACTGAGTACCACTTCTGAGTGTGCTGCAAGATCCAAAATAATGGCTCTATTAGACCAACTCCATCCAAGGAAGAAATACCTTCTATGGGGATGAACTAAGGGACCAGGACCAAAAGCAAACATCCTGATGAGAAGCATCTTTTTAAAATCCTTTTCAACACAAAGGCAGGCAGTTGGAGGTGGTGGGGAAAGACCTGCCACCCAACAGATCAGCTGGCAGAGTGCGCAGCAGAACGAAGCACACAAGAGAGGTGCTGTGTGGAATATAATACATGGGGCTATTGTTTTAAAGAGTAAAATAAAATATCATTCTACTTTAACAAGGGAATAGCAACTGAAATATTCAGTAATTTCATTAATTACATAGACTTCATGAGGACACCATAATTAAAAAAGAAGATAAAACATAACTCTGATGGCACTCAATTACACCTAACATCTAATAAATATAATTCAATGAACACTGTTACACTGTTCTCTTGCTTAGTGTTTCTGAGCCTCATGAATTATCAGATACAAATCCAAAATTTCTGGAAGCTCAAATCTTCCTGTTTAAAAACAAGTTCACACTGAATGTTACCTCTTTTACCCTTATAATAGCGACAAAGTTCCCTTCTGAAGTTTCTTTAATTATGAATCTAGGAAAAAACGTAATGACTATCCAAGCTCAATTATGTCTAGGAAAATAAAATAAAATTTATAAAGGCAACAGAGTAATGCTGGCTCTTTCACATCACTTTACAGGAATGGGCTTTGTAACAAGGCAGCCCAAGATGCAATTATAACCATGAGGATAGAAATCCGGATTGCTTTTGCAAGACTATACATGTACCAGTGAGTAAATAAGAGAAGGAGGCTGCTACTGAGACTGCATAAAGCTGTCAATAGCACAGTCCTATTATCTGCAGTTGCATCCCTAAATGAAGACAGGCTCATCACCCTCGAGGCGCAAATAAAACTTTTCAAGCATATTATAAGAAGGAATGGAGAACCCAGCAGACAATCAGACTGCAAAAATACATTTAAAAATATTTTATAGCCCTTTCTCCTTGCATTTATGCTCATCTGAAAGGGCTCAAAATGCTCGCTGGTACCACCACGCATTCCAAGGCTGCTGAATAAGAAACTCAAGACCAAAATTCCCCCTTAAAGATAGACAGTCCCAGTCCTGAGCTGCACAAGTCTATTTTGGTGCTGCATTTTGCAACCCCTGCAAGCCACACTTAATCAACCCTTCTTTTCTACTAGCCCATTATTACCACTGCTGCTTTGGATGCTCACATAATGCTGACAACTGTCTTCAGACAAAATCAGTGTTAAAAAGAAAAAAAGAAAAAAGAAAAAAGAAGGAACAACAACAAAATAAACCTGTAAGCCTTATTCCAGCTGTCTCCTTGAGTCATTTTAGTGTCAAAATCCCTGCTAACACTTTGACAGCCTGTCTGTTTAGCAGCAGATAACATGAGGGTATCCTGGGCAGACTTGATTTTAAGAGTCATTGGTACAGTAAAATCAAGAGAGAATAAGCTTTGGTGAAGTACCGTGAAACACTCATCCTCCCCTGCCATCACTTACAGTCACAGGGAGGCATGCAGTCAGTGACAGGGATGAGAGATCACAGCCTGGAGAGCTGGCATAGACATTGGTCCTCCAAGTGTACATCCCCACCCTCCACCTGCACAAGAAGTTATCTCCATCATACACGGACTTTATGGCAAAGGAACGACAGGAAGTTCCACAAATTCTAGACTTAGCCCAATTCTTTCCGACAATCAGATCTCACACCAGCGACATAAGCATTACAGAAAGCCCTACTCGCTGAAAGTCACGATCACAAAGATGGCACCTGGCACCCCACTTGAGGTGGCTTCTTCCATCCACGAGCCTGGGTGAAAGCAGACATCTGCATTCTGCAATTCCAGCAAAGGAGCAAAATCTGCTTTCTGCTTCTCTCCGTGATTTTTTTCACATTGGATTTATAACAGGTGACAGCAACAGCAACCCTGTGAACAGAGGCTGCAATTCATAGCTCCTCAGCACAAGGAAGACTTGAGTTTTGTTATAGAGAGTTTACCAACGCATGCATGAAGGTACAATTCAGCACTCACTTTGATTTACCTTACAGCTCTGCTCACTGTGTTCAGGCTTAATTGCTGGCTGGTATTAACAGAGAGGTGCACTGCTCTGTACCAAATGCCTCACAGAGAGTCCTCAGAAAACCACCATATATTACAAAAGAAGGTAATACCTTCCATTTCCTATGAAAAATACTCTAACAGGGTACATCTCAAACATGCTTTATGCACTGCCACAGATTTACAAGAGATATTAAATTCTCCAGAGCTTCCAAATTGTCCACCCAAAACCTTGAAGGTACAATTCTTACTGCAAGTGTTCTGAACAATCTTTCTAGATGAGGTTTTCTCTCTCTGCTAAATAACATTTCAAGCACCTAAATTATCTAAATGCAATACGAACTCCTCTCCAAGTATGTGTTTAGATCTTGAGACACAGCGACTGAAACCAGCCATGGAGAGCCATGGGGTGGCAGAGAGTGACGCCAGTCTTTGTGAAAGCCACTTGTCCTTCAGGAACACAGAGGGAGAGAGCACTGACAATGACAGCTCCAACTTCGCTCCCTATTCAAGGTTTTTAGAAGAGAAGTGATGACGCTGCAGCGGAGTTCAGCTTGTAATAATAACCAGGAGTAAAACTCGGTGGCAGCTCAGAGCTCAGCGGTGCTCCTTCAGGTGCCCCACCTCTCCCAGACAGCCCGCAGCAGGGCTCTTGGTGTGAAACAGGCTCCTGTCCACAAATTGCTACGATGCTGGAATAAACTCAGAACACTGCTCATCAGTAAACACGCCCACCCAAGGCAGAAGGCACTTTTAAAGAAAAACAAAAGGTTCTTAGGTTTCATGGGGTCCTTTAGCTAGATTGGAACAGATCCAGCCCCTCCAATCTACCTCAGGGGTTACTGCCACAGTCTTCACTGCCTTTCTTCAGATCTCACTTGCTCATTTCATCTTTTTCCCCACCCTTGACATTGGCAAAGTGCCCAGAATTAGTCTCAAGGAACCCTGTTTGCTCTGACGAGTACTTTTCTGCTGTAACACCGAGGAGCACAAAGCCACAGCTGTTGCTGAGATGCAGCTGGAGAGCTGAGGAGGACGATGAAGAGCTTCATCCTGACGCTGAGGACACTTGGGTGGAAGTTAAGTGGGGCTCAGATTGAAGTGAACCTTGGGAAGTGCTTTCTATCCTGTGGGAACTGCTGCTAACACAACTGCACGTCGAAAGCAATAGCTGTAAAACTGAGCTTCTACCTGCATTTTATAATGAGTTACAGCTGGTAACTGATTTATGTTAGCCATGATCACCACCGTTTCTCAACAGATAATGTTTTCAAAATAGTGAAGATTTAATCCCTTTCCTTCCAAATTAGGGTGTAATAATTATGAAAGAAAAGACAAGCACAGTATTTTCCAAATATATTTGCTAATAAAGTTGATTATTACCGAACGTACAGGTCCCTTATTTCAATTACCTAACAAGTCAACAAAGGAACTGCACAGAGAAACACACACTGAGTCAAATTTTTGGTTCATCTTAAAAGCAAATGACATTCGTCCCAATGGGCAAAACAAAACAAGGAAACAACACAGAACTCTGTTTGAAATAAAAAACTTATTTTTTCAGAACTTTTTTTTCTTCTTGTCTTTTCCATTCTAGAAAGGAGAATGTATCTCCGTGGCCTTGAATAACGCACTGCAGAATGAGATACTGAATAAACAGCAACGCTTCATTCTGCAGCAGTTCAGTATTACACCCATCTAACCCTCTCAGAAATCCCAGCTCCGGAGCAATATTCTCATTCTTCCAAGTGACCTCAGTGCTCACACCCTGTGACCCAGTCAATGGCACCTGCACAGGTGTCCCTCCTGGCTGGGAACAGAAGCACTGCAACACGGGGATGTCCACAGGGCAGCATATGACTACAACAGCAGAAATACAAAACCTGTTAGGCCGTAGGAATAGAAAGAAAGTCAACAAATTGCGTATCCACCACTATAGTGATTTCATTTTTAGAAAAGAGAATTTGAAAAATTACTTGGAACATTTCAGGTCTGCATACATGCACGGAGACCTGGCTCTGACTGCAGGGAAAGGCTTAACAGTGCGCTTCAGGCAGCTCTGCACTGCTACCTGTAAGTTCAGGAAATTTATTTTTTGCACAAGTGACTGCTGCAAAAATGCTGCATAGTTAATGACAATTACCAGTTTGACATCAATATTTCTCCTTGTAGCATTCCAAATTATTCAGTGGAAATAATGAAGCCGTCATCTAAAATACTATACGTATCGTAAAATTTTATATCCCACTTAAATCTCAGAGAAGAATGACAATAAACTTTGATTAAATACTTGCCTGTAACAGAATAAGATGTCAACAGGCAGTAGTAAATTCAGAGGAATTCATATTGACTGTATGCCACTTCACTAACGGCAACTGTGCTCAGAGCAAGCGTTCTGCTGGCAGCATCTTGGCCTAGGCATCTCATCAGCTAACAAAAATGTTGCATTTAAAAGCAATAACACTCACACGACAACAATAGGAGAGACTGCTTATAAGCATTTTGAGTGTGTTCATCCTGTAACACCAGTGGGTTTGGGTTTCCTCCACGTGTCTCTGCCAGCTCTGGAGATGGCTGAGGACACCCAGGGACCGTCGTGCTCAGCCGTCCCACTCATGCTGCCTCTTGCACTTCACTGAAACTCCTGGTTGACTTTTGCTAATGTTGGTCAATAGGTAAGAACATCTGAGAAGAGCTGTGTCAGTTTGTCAAAGAAAGCAGTGGTGTATGGAATAAAATTAATTGCAGCGGTCCATCACTGTTATCTGAGCCCCCTAACAGAAAAGAGGAATGAAACAACAATGAAGACAAATGGAGGTAAAGATCTATCACGAAAAAAAGATGAAAGAGAGAAGAATAAACAGTCTTCCACAATGGAGAAGAGGAAATAAGTACTAATGCAAGCAGGATCATTGCGAGGAATAAAAGAATAGACAATAGAACCATTAAAGGCTTGAGTGAAAAGGTTTAGTTAAAATGCAATTATGAAAACCAATGCATTAGATTAGGGAAAGAATACTTTCAACTGCATGATGCACAATGAAGAAAAGCAATAAAGTCTCAAGGTAATAAGAAAAAAGGGAAGTAAAATTAAACAAAAAGTATGAAAACAGAGAGAATAGGAATAAATTTGAAAAAGAAACAATATGTCTGCAAATACATAATTAAATCAGTGCAAAATCAGAAGGCTGGCTCCCATGCCGGCACCACTGCCCACAGTCCTGTCCCTTGCAGCAGTGTGCATGTGGGCTCCCTTACAGTGGTTATAAGAAATAGATGAGGAGCATGGAAAGATGACGTATTTTTCCTTTCCCGTACATCCTCCACTGCAGTTGGGACTGTTTACTCACAACTGTTTCTCCCCTTTTTGTTTATGCAAATATACACAAGAAAATTGATTTATGATCCTAAGGAAGCTCCACGAAAGCAAGCACTGGTGGGAGGCACATCAGAGAGCAGCTGACAAGCCTGCAGAGAACACCCCAGGCATACCACTATGCAGTGTTCTATAGCAGCTACCAGTTCCAAAGCTAACAGATAATAGAGCTGCATGAGGTTACCTGCGTAGCACATCGGCTCCAATGTATTTCCTACGCCCCACACAAAGACAAGTAGTCACTCTTTAAAAAATTGCTGCACATTCACCTGCTGGGCTTGGGAATAAGAGCAGAAGAATTAATTCTACCTTGTGGTTGCACGTACAACAACTCCTGAATTAAGAGAAATTGCTTGCATGGCACCTGAAAGTAAACGTGAGATTGCTGTATTCACAGAGAAGAGCACATAACTGCAAGGAGCTGTTCCTAATAATTAACATAGCACAGCAAGCTGAAAACAAAGTGTAAGAACTGAGCATAATCCTTATTAGTGTTCTGTTTTGTCTTTTTTCCCCCACTCTCCTCATATTTTTTTCTTTTCCTTCATTATCCCTACTAATTATAAATGAACAAATCTTCACAGGTGGGTTTATCAAGACTGATTACAATTAAGATTTATTGTTGAAATTGATGCTGTAGTGTAACTGAAGCAGGTGTCCCTCTGCTTTCTTCCTTGTGCTGCTTTGTTCAAAATGCCAACCAGCACAAAATACTGCAGAAACCAATTACACAAACAAGTCAAATGCATTTAAATGCTATAATACGTGTACTTCCAAAACATCAGGAAAAAGCAATTGTTATGAATTGACTTGTTTATTCCAATCGTATAGAGAGTCCACTTCATCTTAAATATTTGTACAATGTCAATTCTAGTGGAGGTATTTGGGCACTTTAGTTTAGCATAAAGAAGGTGATGTTTTATTCTCTATGCACCACAGCCAGAAACCTCCAAACACTCCACTTCCACAGAATTAAGGTGCCATCTTCACACCTAAAACTCCAAAACAAATTTATAAGGGACATATTACACAGGGCAAACTACAGTAATGGTGATCCCAAACAGGGAGCGAAAGTCACAAGTGCATGGAAAAGTGCAGTGCTTTTATACCTATTGTTTGGATTATGATAAGTTTTGTTCTGATTATGCTATCCTTACAAATGAGGCACCTTGCTGGCTGCTCATAGTCATCAAGGCTATGCCTGACTACTATCCAAGCAATATTCCCAAAACAAGAGTTAGCGATTTGTCACATAGTGTGGAAACCTTTTTCTCTTTTTCTCTTCTAGTCACAGAAATCAGCCCAAGAGAGAGTTTTAATCAACATAAGACTGAAAAATTGTAAACAACAGTGCAACAGAAATGGTTTATCTAAGCTGGCAAAAGTCTTGTTTTCAGATACAGTGAATGCTAATGATAATAAATAATTGCAAATACCATCTGGAATCTTTGAAAAACATCTTTCTCCAAGTCTGAAATTGAATCTCCACAGAAAGAGGATCAATGCAAAGGAAAATGAAAACAGTAAATTAAAATTAGATTTATGCCAACCTCTTAAAAATAAGCGCTCATTTAAAAGCAGTTAACACAAAAATGTGTTCTAGTTCAGATGCAGAGCGTGGCCTGATCACATAAAGCAACTCACAGCTTCCACGATCCATCGGCAATGCTCAGAACAGTGCCAGGCTATTTTTACTGTTGTTAGTGCTATGAGCAGTAGTAGCTCATTTTTCAGTTTTGCCTTTTTTCGATATACCAAACTCAGAACTAAATGAAGGAGTGAAATCTGTTCCTGACAAAAGCAATACAAATCTCAAACCGTTCGGTTATTGAATAAAAGCCATCAGTGTACACACAACTTTCGCCAACTATCCAATTATACATCTCAACTGCATAAGACAGTTTTCAGATGCATAAAGTTACTTTTAGCTAACCTCACGGATGCTTGAACCATTTTTACGTCAAAAAGTTGTAAATTTTAGAAAAACGGGAGCATTCAATTTCCGCTGCATTTTGCATAGACTTCAAATGCAGAGAAATCAAATGCAGGAAACAATACAAATATTATCTTCTTTGCACTTTAAATTTGCCCATGAGGTGGAGCATTAATCACACCGCACATAACGATGCCTACATGTTTAGTCAGGGGTGCACCGTTCCTTCAGTGCTATTTAAGGCACATTTGGTCTCCAAACTGCTCCACCCTCTGTAACCCACAATGCTGTAACACTGGTTATACCGTAACAGCAGCCTAATCCTGTTTACAGCTCTACTACAACAGCACCAATAAAAGAATTTAAAGACAGGAAGCGTTTATCCTGACCTAAAATATGGAAGGTTTATTTCAAAAAGTTCCCTCATTTTCTGTCTCCAGGAAGTTTACATAAATTTACAGTTAATAACTATTCTTTTGGAGTCTCAAAACCACCAGTATATCAAAGTCTAAGAGCTGGCACAGAATGGCTTAGGTTGGAGGGGACCTTAAAGATCATCTGGTTCCAACCCCTGCTGTGGGCAGAGGTGCCACCCACCAGCTCAGGCTGCCCAGGACCCATCCAACCTGGCCTTGAGCACCTCCAGGGATGGGGCACCCGCAGTTCTCTGGGCAGCTGCGCCAGGACCTCACCACCCTCTGAGCAAAGAATTTCATTCCAACATCCAACCTAAATCTCCCGTTTCAGTTTAAATCCATTCCCTCTTGTCCTATCACAATCTGCCCATGTAAAAAAGTCGGTCCCCCTCCTGCTTGTATCCTCCCTTCAGGTACTGGAACACCACAGTGAGGTCTCCCCACAGCCACTTCTTCTCCAGGCTGAACACCCCCAGCTCCCTCAATCTTTCCTCACAGGAGAGATGCTCCAGCCCTCTGGAGCCTCCTCTGTGGCCCCCCCTAGCCCCACTCCAACAGCTCCACGTCTTTCTTGTGCTGGGGGCCCCAGGCCTGCATGCAGTGCTCCGGATGGGGCCTCACACGGGCAGAGCAGAGGGGGACAATCCCCTCCCTCGCCAACAGCCGCTCTCCCAACAACTGCCATGCTGACCTGTTCCTTGTTTCTGCTGCTCCAAAGCAGAAAAAAAAGGTATGAGCTGTAAGAGGCCCAGACAGACACCAGCCCACCACTCCCTGCCAGGTGTTCCAGCCATTGTTGGAGAAGTACCATTTTAACTTCGTTGCTAGATTAAAGGAAAACACAGAATCAGGAAAGGGAATCAAATGAAGGCCTCCCTCCCCCTTTTTTAAACACTGCAAAGTGTCAGGGCTGTCAGGAGGCATTTGAACACACTTTTCAAATATAAGAACTGAAACAGAAAAACTGGAGAAAATCTGGATAAAATCTGGTTTTCTACCACTAAATTTCTTTGCATGAAAAAAGCAATAACCTCTCAGCAACTTAGAAAATATTTCTGTTCTGATTATTCAGCTATTAAAATGGGAAAGTGCCATTTTATGACAATTGCTTTGGGCAGGAGATATTTTACACTTATATTCTCCAGGAATATGCACATAAGGAAGAACAATATTAAAACCTTCAGCGTTAATCTGTATTTTCAAAGCTAAGCACATTTTGACAAACTTTCTAATAGACAGTGTTCAAAATTCATAACATATATCACCAAGATTACATTACTCTCATTTATTTTTTATCCTCTCACACCCAGCAATAAAATTTCACCTTTGAACTTATATTTATTACAACTTTTACTCAACGGAGGGCGTGCAGGCACAGAAATATAATAAAGCTCTGCTAATTCCGTACATTATTGAAATCCTAACACTGCAAATGCTATCATTCTGTCTTCATGCATACTTAAAAATTCAATTCAGAAACTATTTCATTAATAGGGCAACTTAAGCAGCAGCACATGCTTCTTTTAGGTTTGTAGATTAACATAGCAGAATTATATTTTATGTATTTGGAAAAAAAGTAAGGGATAGTGGTGTTTGTTTAGGTGCTTGCAAGCACAAGTCTGACAGATGCTAAATAATTGAGTGCTCCATCCATCAGGCTCCTAAGCACTACAAAAATGCAGAGAAGGGCAGTGCTAGAGAATAATCTCTGCTTACCCCCAGGCTGCTGCAAACTGGGTTTAATTTCAAAGGTAAAAATCCTATTGCCTCCAACACACGGAGAACTGTATAGTTGTGCAGAAATAGCTTCAAACTAAAGGAAGTGCCAACAGGTGAGAGCACAGGAGAAATGTAGCCAGCTTGGAAAAAATCAGGTGCAAACCAGTGAATGCTGGTGAGAGGTGTGGACAACACAAACCTGAGTATTTTCAATAACATCAGTTATCTGCTGTTAGATGGAAAATACTGCAGATAACTGTATGACTGCACATGACAATCAGGTGAAGTCAAACCTCAAAATGATGAAGGTCATCACATAACAGTAATGATACCTGGCCAATGAAAACATGGCAACTGACAAACAAGACAAATTTCAGATGTCTCTTAACTTGGTTGACACAATACTGAGTGATATGGCAATGCAAGTCAGTGAGGTGGCAGCTCCTGAAACTAAAGACATGATGAAGTGCAAAAGTTGACTCCAACTGCAACTGTATTATTGGCACAACCTTCTTTTTCTTCCAAAAGGTCACTTCACACATTAGCTCCAGTTTCATTGATCAGCAGCTGAGATAACTGCTGCTCACACACACCTCAGAGTCACTGGGATAAAAGACAAGCCGATGGTTTCTGCACACGATGTCCTCATCACATTTCAGGTAATTGTTCAATCATAGATAAGGCAAAAATAGGGAAAAAAAATGGCAGAATAGAACAGTCTGAAAATGTAACAGAAACAATCACCTTTGCACTTGGCACTGAGGGACCAAAAATGATAACTATTATTAGTGCTGTAATTACATGGCTGGGACTCAGAACTGCTGACTTGCAAACATGGCCACATGATGACTGATGCCTCCTGAGCCCCGAGCAGCAGATCTTCCAGTTGCGGCCAGGCACTGAATGCCCATAGGACACTGAAGTCATGCCGTTAGAAACCCACTCCCACATCGTGATCCCTCCAGAGCATCACTCGGTCCCCACCACATCTACATCCCTACACAAACTTCCCAGCCACCACGAGGTTTTCATACCTAAAAATCTTGTCAAAGAGGATAATAAAAGTTCTCCACTTGTGAGTCATCAGCAGTCAGTACAGCTTCCCGAGCCAGATGGGGAAAGGTGTGAGGGCTGGTTCTGCACTCCAGCACAGAGATATACGAAAGCTGCCATGCTGGAGGATTTCCCAGAGTTTTGTAAGACTCGGTGCAAGATGTCAGGCTCCCAGACACAGCTGATGGAAGTTTGGTTCCTGAGCTTGTGCGTGACATCCCCAACAACCAGACAAGCAGGAGCAGGTCACCACAGCAGCTCACCAAGGCAGCCAAAGCCACAGACTTTGTGCTGTTATAATCAAGTGGACAAACTAGTATGGGACAAGGCAAAGAGCTCCTGTGCCAGAGTGGTCAGCCTTGCACTGAGCCTGAACAGCACTTTTTGTTGAAGGATGAAAAACTGTATCTGAAATTTGGTCTTGACTGCATTTGGTTTAGAGAGGAATGGTTGCTTGTTAAAAAGGGCAAGGTTTCTTTGAAACTAGGCAAGCAGAACAAAATTTTACTTGCTCTCAAGCAGTTGAAATGTATTCCACTACAGATGGAAGAGAGTTTAAAGTCACCTCACTGGCAATGTAACCTCCCAACATATTGAAAGCCAGCAGGAAGTGTTGAATTAATACATATATGCTAACATGCACTCCCACAGCCATGAATGTTTAATCTAATTTTGTACTAGCTGACACCGTACCCAATGGCTGCTACGTGGTTTTGAAGCCTTGAGACAAGGGAAGAACCAGAGAAAAACTACTGTAAAACGGAATCACAGAAAAGCAGTCTGAGTCAAAAGTCTCCAGAGAGAGCTGGGAGCAGAACAGTACCAGCACACCAGGCAAGGTGGATCATGTTAACATCTGGACGGGGATGGAGGGAAGGAGGCAACGTGAGCACCAGGGAAGGCTGCTCCTTTCTTCACTAATCGTGAGGCTACATTTTGATGATGAATGCTTATACTTTAAAATACTTATATTTTAGAATACTTCCCAGCAACATACAAGATGTTACCACTTACTGTGTATACAGAGATGCAAACAAAATGAGTTTTCAGAGAGCCTGTAATACTGGCTGAATGCATGAGATAAGTTATTACGTACCAACCATCTGATGGAAAAAGGAACTTTTACACATTTTTAGGGGGCTTACCCATATATCTTAATGCTCTAGACTATGACAAATGATTGGATAACAACTCTTACTCCCCTTGTCATCATCCATCTTCTTAGGAGGCTTATTTCCTCAAATCCTGATGATGAACCTCTGTAGTCACTTATCTGAGCAGCGAAAATTTATTGCCTTTACCAGAAAATGAAATTCTCCTTCGAGAGAAATGGAATGGACACAAAAGGGCAAATTTCCACCCTGGAGTATGCGGATGTATTTTCTCTCTCTTTATTGGGAACTATACACATTTATCCTATGTCACAACTTGGACCAAAGGGTATCTCCTGTGTTAATAAGAGTGGCTAATTTCCAATTAAAAAAAGAGCCTACAGATCATAAAGATGCCTTAATGAGAAAAAAGATGAGCCCCCATAGTAATTCTGCTTTGACTGCACATATTTAACAGGGCTGCCAAAGTAGAGTCTCCAAAATACTCACTAATTACATTGGACTGCCTCCAGCCCCTGTCACTGGCAGGGAACAGGAGAACTTTGCAAGTAACAACCCACCAAGAGTTCAAAGATGATACTGTTATTTTGGGAAAGTATTGAAGGAGTCAAGAGACCAGCTGTGGAACAAAGTACTGTTGGGCTGATTTGGACAGAGAATACTGCCAGATTCTGTGGACTTCATGAGCAGCTGTATAAAAATAATTTGGCACAGCTGGGAGCAGACCAAAAACCAGTAAGATGCAGAAGTGCAGACCAGACAGCAACTTTACAACACTCATTTCTGACTTAAACACATGCTATGTTCAGCAATTACTAGAACACGTAGTAGAGACTGGAGTATAAAAAGAATTCTACTCCAGAGATTTTCAATGAACTCAGCTGGGAGAATGCATACATGTCTTTTTCATGTGTGTGTTCAACGACAAGAGCTTGTACTCCAAGAGAGGATCCTCTCAATCCAGACAAAGTGTGAATTAACACCGGGGGATATAACTGAGGGATCCAAAAGCATGTCAGTGAAGAAAACCAAGTTCCTACTTTTGCCCGGTCAACCACAAGAACCAGTCAACTTGTGCAAGTCATGCATGGCTCAGAAGAAACAATACTAAGAAGTGTCGTTCAAGATCTCATATCAAGTTGTGCACTTAGTCATTAATTACCTGGGAGTTAAAACATCCATTCTGGCTCCATGGTACAAAAAGGGCTGAAAGAACTGCAGGTGCCCCGAGTGACACCATAAATATTGATCACAGTGCTGTTCCTCTTCATTAGCCACAAAGCGAGCAATGTTTCTCAAGGGAGAGGAAAAGGCAGATCCAATTTTAATCAAACTGCCATACTAAGATGCAAATCTCATGGAATATTATTTTAGTTATTGCCCTGTACTCATGCCAATTGCAGCCTATAAAAAAAGAGATGTTCCTGGACAGAAAGCCAACACCTCAAGCTGCCAGGCAGGTACACCGACACCACGTGAAGCAGCACTACGTAACGATACCCAAGTGAACCCTGCAACCAGTAACAGCAGCTTTCCAGCCCAGCACCTCACCCTGGGCTCATCAGTCCAACAGAGAGCTGAGAACCACAGCTCATTAACCAGCTCCAACTCTGTGCTACCACAGCTGTAGCCTTCCTGAGATCCAAGCTGGCCATGGCAATGAAGAGGCCATACAGGCTTATTAGCTTATTCAGACCTACCTATATAGTAGAGTACATAAATCCTAAACCATTTAACCTTCAAAATATATGTCTGGGAAGACTGCCAGTGAATATTTGAAAAGGATTACAGGAAGTGTATTAGTTGTGACTGAAAATGAAAATATGGATTTCAAAAGAAACCCTATAAGGGGGAGTTTTTCTCCCCAGATCCGTTAGTCTAGCAGCCATGCTGAACACAGGGAAAATTGTACAGCCGGCTCAGACAACGCAGGGCGAGCTGATATACTTTAAAAGCTACATTTTTAGCTGCTGAAATAAAACATTCTACTTCTTAATTTTTTTCACTTTAATCAGAATATAACCTCATTAAATGACAGTGTGTGAAAAGAACATATAAACTAGAAAGAAAAAAAATAAAAACTTTCTGAATAAATTAATGTTTATTGCTTTTAGACTTTGATATTCTGGTCTTTTCTACTTAAATGCAGTTTAAATGTATTACTTGCCACGGCCTTTACGTTCAACCCAGTAAGTCTGCAATTTGCGATAAAATTCCTTATCTCTCTCTTTCTGAACCTACGCAAAGATCCAAGGTTAATTTGCAGATAATATTACTTCATGAAATAATTATCTTAGTCTATAGTACTTAAAATAGCTAAATTTGAAAAGGAGATATTTAAAAAACGAAGCTGTCACGACTGCTGGATGGAGGCTGCCTCCTCTGAGGGATCTCCAGGGGGTCAGTACTTGGCTACCTCCCTGCAGTGGGATGTGGAACGGGATCCGGCCCTGAGTGACATCCCCCTCCGAGCCCTCACACACCAACAGTGCGGTGACCTCCCCAGCAGGAGCTCCTACCACCCAACCAAAAGAGCTCTGCGACCAGATGGCAGCTCTGGGTGGCCCCAACTCAGCACCTTGATGGTGAGACACGGGCACCAGGAGCCCCCAGCAGCCCCACAGCTGTGCCTGTAGGGACAGCACAATGTGGCCACTGCTCTCACTGCAGTCCCTGCTCTCCCAGACCCCTAGGCAGCAACAGCATCTTCCTTGCAGGAGCCACAGAAGGACAAAAAAAGCGATGGCAAAGGCAACCAGAAGGCTACATGTGAACTTCTCTTACAGGTCTCTGCATCTCCAAGGTCCCACCTGCCTTCACACAGCCTTCCTATCACCCCGTCTGCTCTCTCAGTTTATTTCTTCCTTCCCAAGGAAAACTTAATCTGATAAAGCTACTTTTTTTTCCTCTCCTTATTCTTTATCCTTCTCCGAACCCAGCACCGTCTCATTACAACGCTATTGCTCACTGAAGAATCGCTCTCTTCAGACATTCTTTCTCATCCCGCTAATTTTACCAAACATCCTCCTATTAAACTATACAAATATATTCATTTAGTAAATATCCCATTAACCAGGTCAACATACAGTATTCACAACTTATTACAGAGCAGCACCGAATCAGTCACACAGAAGCAATTATGCAATTGTACAGCAGACAACTCACTTTAATCTTAATATGGGGCTGAAGATGTACATGCCAGTGTTCATTCACATGACTCATCCATTTCCAAGCACTGTACACCATTTGTTTTGCCCTCACTCCTGCAGCACTCCCATGTATCCTGATTTGTAAGCTCTGCGAACTGCCAGCAAATGAGCTGAGAGCTTCACCCTTCATGTAAGGGGTTCTGTTACTGCATCTAAGGGTGACTCTAAGCTTTTGCATCTCCCAAGGGAGAGGGAGTAAAAGTCAGCCTAGATTCAGAATCAAGACCTATAGAAGTGTTTTTGTCACAAAATAATATCCAAGAAATGAAGATTCTTCCAGAACTATTAAAATAGATGACTGTAGAGAAGAGGAATCATAGGCAAGATTATGGGATGCTATAGTTTCAACAGGGAAAAAGAAAAAGGGAGTTTTAAAATCACAGCTTTATATGAAGGCATTCATTTATTTGAGCACCTTGGGAAAACAGGTAGCCATATAATATTAACAAACAAGAATATGCTCCATCAACTACTTGCAGCACCACAGACATGTCCAAGACCTAAATAAATAATGTATTAGAAAACCTAGTCTAGTCTGAATTAATGCAGACTCCTATGATATAAATGAACAGCAGTAGTGGAATTACTTTCCTGGGACTTAAGTCGTATATAGCATTAAAAGTAAAGGCGTTAAGATACTTATTGATAGGCAAGAAACTGTTACCTTTAGATCTATGCATGCCCTGGGAGCACTGTGCTAAATTTACAGTCTCCAACACAGTTACCAAATCAGTCAGCTTTATTTGTAAACAACATAGAAAAGAGCAAAATGCCCTCTTGGCTGCAGTCGCTTTTGACACAGCACTAAGCATACAACAAAACAGTGCTGACTTTGTATTTAACTTGGGAAATCTGGGGAAACTGGGGAAAACTCTTGCTGCATTTAATGGGAATTTCACATCTGGTAAGAAAAACGGCATTTGAACTTACTGGATCATCTTGGTTTCTACAAAGTACCACGGGCAGCCAAGTGCTGTCTGCCACTTCTTTAGCACGGATCGACCCCTTCCTGGAGAGCTGCCCCAGGGTCTGTCCTGCAGCCCATGAGGACTTGCCAGTTCTGCTGAGTAACCAGGTTTCCAAAACAAAGACAGACTTTTCATTTCACTCTCACATCTGTCAGTGATGACTGGAAACAATCCCGACATCAGGGACAATTTTAGGTGCACTGCCACAGGAGATGCAGAAAGGAGACACGCACGGAGCTCACAGACCCTGGAGGGGCTTTGCCCTTGAGCAGAGTGCCTTGGGAGCATCCAGTCCCAGCAAGCTCCCTGCTCACTTGCTGGAGGCAGGCAAATATTCTCACTTCTTCCAAAAAAGGCACTTTTCAGGCTCTATCCATCTCCCGGATACAATGCCTGAACTCCCACAGACATCACACCAGCCACAGAACCAAGCAGGAACTCACTCACTGTGATTGTTTTTTCCCCCATTGGTAATACAAAAGGAAGAAGCATTGCTTTCTGCTTGCATGGTGTTGACCCAGTATGGGTGGATACGTTGACTCATTCACCTTGTTTGTCCTTGTTTCTGACCATTTGTCCTTGTTTCCATTCCTGGTCTTGGTGATCGGTTTGAGGGTTCATATGGCAACGTTGTCAGACACGTGATGGCAGAACACAGACACAGCTCCCAGAAAGGAACTGTATAAATTCATGCTTACAGTCCAATTCACACATCTCAATTTGAACTCTTTTGGGGGGGGCGGAGGAGGAAGGAAAGAAACATATCTGCTTCATGAACCATGTTACATTAAAAGCCTACAATATGGGAGGAACAGGCTTCAAAACTGGAAAATGCTCTGGCATTTGTCAACTGCCTAAAGATAAAAACCTAACTGGCTGTTTACTTGAAAAGGAGCAATGAAAAACCTTTTCCTGTTACTTGTCTAATTCTTCCAAACAAAGGCAGTACCTAGCGTGAGACAATTGCAGACGTGCTTCGTGCAGGCAGAAAACAAGAAAAACATCGAACAATGGAATTTTAAATTGTTCTCAATCTCCTCAAAGACTGAATCTTTCCCAATTCACTAATTCACATTCACTCCAGCACTTCAAAAAAGCTCCCTGTTCTTAAATATGAGACTCAATTCACAGATAAACAAAAGTGATAATGCAATCTATACTTAATATCCTGCCATCAAAGTTGCAGCAGAATTAGGAGTTCTCCCTTCCTACGGCTGGTCTAGTAGTTCTTGTTACTACTTCAGAGCTCAGTTCTGTAGTCAAGGCCCACCAACCTCCCGTGCTTCTACACAGGCCAGGATCTGTGTGAGGAGCCCTGAATCCAGCCCGCAAGAGAACATTAAGGAGCATGGCCATTTTCCCTCCTCTGCAATTTCTCTACCACTTCATCACATCCTTCTCTTTCCATCACAACCACTGGACTAGTCACAAAATGCTGCCTAACGGAGAGTCCTGGCATTACAGTGTTTAAGTAGAATTAAGAGGAAGATCTACCTTAATAAAATGACAGACCAACATTCTGCAAAGCCAATCTCTGCAGCACAGAACTTGCCTAAAATTTCCATGTCCTGAATTCTTAATTAAAAGTTTGTCCAAACTTCCTATTTTAAGGGAGAAGCCTTCCCCTCTGGCATCCATTAACCTCAAAACAAGGCATTAAATTTGATTTTCATCAGCCCTACTTCATAAACAGAAAGAAATTCAAAGAAAGTGCAACGCTAATTTTTCACTCAATAGCATTCCCCGGAATTGTATGAAGGTGGCTCAAATCACCACTCCCGTCCAGCACAGTGTGCAGCACCAAAGGGATTTCAGCTCCAGGAAAAACCTTCTGTAGGGCCACCCAGCAGGAAAGGATTAAATTACACAAAGAGCACTTCTTTCTCCTCCACAAAAGATCCATGGTCAGAGATCAATGTGAGAAGCTGTCTATTTAAGTTACACTCAAATTATTTCCTTACACGAATGTTGGAAGAAGCTCTCCCCCACCCCATGCCCTTCTGCAGACTGAAATGCAGGGAATGCTGTAAACTTATCTCAGACCTGAAAACCTACGTAACTGTCTGCAGAATCAGGTTCAGTTTGCTTCTTTTAGTATTATCTGAAGAAAATAAGTTCCTAGGATTTAAACAATGATACCCAAAGTAAAATTTAATTCGATTTTAAAACATTTTTTTCTTTCATGGGTTGTACGGCAGCTTGGTTTCCAGCCTACCAGAGCTCACGTGCAGAATGCAATAAAACACCAGCCTTGTCTTTACCCCAGTGACCTCCTGCTTAATTTAAATCCACTACACCGTTTGTAGTATTTCTCTTAGAAAAGAAAGCCTTGGCTAAAATAATTTTGAACTGAGAATTGGACAATTTTCTGTCTATTAAGAATAAGAAAAGAGGATCAACTGCATTAAAAACCGCCTTTGGTGCGTTTGCCTGGCCTCCTAAAGAAATCAGGATATGCCATGGTGCTCTGTTTGAAACCAGTCACTGATGTAAACTAAATTTGACACAGGGCTGGTCCCGTAAAGACCTACATTGAACACTGAATTTTACTTGAACTAGCAGCTGCCTGCTGGAAAAAAGTCACAGATTATTGCCATCACTCAGCCTGCTTTCTCTGCTGACTGGACACAGGCTGGTCCAAGCCCAGCCCCCAGAGCAGGGTACCCAGCTCTTAATCCTTAACTAACCTGGCCTGCCAGGTGGCATGGACAGGACAACACAGGGGAGCAGAGCTGTGGGGCAGGAGGCTGAGCACATGCAGGCAAAGGCTGGATCATCACCATGGGAGGATATAGCTACGAGTATGGAGAACAGGGATCACTCCTAGCTCGCTCTTTATTCTTTTTAAAAAGTGTTTTTATAACACTTCTGCAAACCATCACCTGCCTTTCCAATATGAAGAGATCAGAGCAGCTGCTCAAAGGAAAGGTTCACGTCTGCACAAACTGTACTGGGTTTTCTTGCTATTTAGTTACAGGATCCTTCAGAAAAATTGTGTGAATGGTGTCATGTACACCTGCTGTATGTAATATCTGTTTAAAAGAGAAATGGCTTAGGGATGGTGTTAATGCAAGAAGCTTTGAATTCATGCATCTCAAGGGGACATTACAGACAGGAAACTAAAGCCCAAGGAAGTTTTGTCGTTTGCCCCATGTCACAGCTGTGTAAAGAGGCTCTGAAAGCACCGCATCAAAACCAGGTGGAACAACCATTGATGTCAGCATTCTGAACAGCCACTGGTTATTTTCAGAGGATCTATTTCTACACATCAAAACAAACAGCGGTGAGACTAGAGCACAAAATGCCTTAGGAACTCTGCTCAGGATGAGAGGGATAAAAGGATGTCAGGAAGCATCCCCACTTCTTATACTCCTCAAGATTGTGAGCCCCATGCTCTGTGCGTGGGACATATAACACAGGGGTTACCAGTGATAGACAAGAAGTGAGGAAAACACTTATAGATGTTAAATGCTTTCCTTCACAGGATGGCAGTGAAATCCTTAACTAATTTGGAACCTGTTTAGTTGCCAGAATCACGTTTATGGATGAGATTCATCCTCACTCTCAAATATTACATCAGCTCCTCCTGGTACCTTCACTCACCACCGGCTCGCAGATCCAGAATCCTGTCCTTAAGACTGCCTTTCACATTGATCCTTCTTGCCTGCTTCCTCCTGTATTTGCACATTAGTCTTCAAGTTGATTGTCATCTACCTACTACTCAGCATTCAAATAGAGTTCAGAAAGGATCTTATTGTGCTCACATGTCCTCTTGGTTGCACTAGTGCTCCCTAAAAATAACTCACTACAAATACTATGAACTCAACATGTACGTGAGGTTATGCTTAGTTTAAAGAAAACAGCCAAATAGGTATTTTATTCTGCCTGCTCTCAGCATTTATAGCTCTTTTAATGGGTTTTCATTGAAACAATCTGGGATTTTTTTCTATAATATATCATGAAACCAAAATATATTTTTAAGGTTTCTTTTCCAGATTATAAAAAAATTAACTATAAACACATGTGTAGTTATAAAATACAATACAGGAACCTTATTTCAGTCTATAATCACTGTCTAAATAGCTAATTTTAGTTAAATTAGCACTAATCTAGTATATAAATATTAATCTTTCACACAGCTTCTTCAGACCTCTTGCACCACTGTCACAGCCCTGCAGGTCACTCACACATGTCATGCTCTTTAAGTAACCTTTACCACAAACTCAGACCAACTTACGTCAAATTCATTCCATAACATTTAAAGCACAAAAGGGCAATAAAAATCTTGCAGTACTGAGTGATGTTTATGTTTTTCTTAATGTTATAATTTCCATTTCTGAAAGCGTGACCTCGAACCTTTGTTCCAAATCTAGAGGTGTTAGAAGCTCAAGTTCATCCAAAAAAAAAAAAAAATCAGCATCTGCTGCTCTCTCCCACTAATTCAAGCAGGAAATTCATCTCCTCTCTGCTGCAACAGCCATAGGGGAGAAATGGCCTTTCCCCACACCATTTTTTAACACTGCTCTGAAGTCTTGAAAAACATCTTTTGGAGACATTATGTATGGAAAAGGAGCACTAGACACTGAAAAGAATAGTGTTTTTGTGTAGGAATTCATCTGAGGGCCTTCTGCACCAGAACACAAGCTCAAACTTACCTCAGCTGACACTGAAAAAATATTTTCCTAGGTAGCTGTAATTCTTTATATTGACAAGCACAGGGAGGATGAAAGCTGTCTATATCCCTAATCAACTCAACTGGTATCTCTGTCTGCCAACTATACAGAGCTAAAATCACCACTGGACGCTGAATACAGCTGCCTTCTGGATGACTGACACAAATCATGCTGCCAGGATTTGAAAAGCACAGCCACAGTTCAGCTGGAAATCGTGCAACACATTTGCATTTAAGGATAAAGAAAATTAAAGTACATTTGAGTTTATCCTCTAGATTCAAGATGACAACCTAACCCTCCCTGCTTTCCACCATTAGATATCTTACCCTGTATTTTAGCACAATATCCCTGACTAACACACAGATATTTATACAAATACAGCTACTGCAAGAACTGCTTATAGACCTCTGAGTTTCTTCCTTGGCTTGTGAGCCATATGTCTACTACAATCCTAAATGAATGTTAAAAGTGTTAGTGTGACCAAGCAAAGAGAGTTCATTCTTTTCAGCAACTTTCCCCAAGATTAACCTGAAGCTGATCTTCTGTTCCTTTTGCATAAATCCGTTTCAGTAGAGGTTGCAAAGGCAGTAAATCCACTGGAATCCACGACAGCATCTGTCCTCAAATTGTTGGTGTGCCTTTCCTGGGTCAGGTCACAATCTCCATTTCGTCTTTTTTAAACGTTTCCAGTAGGAGACATCAAATATTTGGCACAGAACCAGCTGCAGCACAGTAAGGCTTGATGGAGGTAACTTTGCTCCATCCGGCTCAGAAACAACCAGTCTGCCCAAAGAGCACATCAATCTTAACGACTATCAAAAAAAAAAAAGGGTCTCAAATCTTTTGAATGAGCCAGACACCATTCACTGGGATTTCTGAAACACTCTGAACACTCACCAGTCCTGCTACTACACTGCACTGTGGTTCTTTCCACCACAGCTGCAACTTGAGAAGCATAGATCCTACCTAGTTACTAGAAGGCTCTGCACATTGCCTTTTAGGATTTGTGCTTCTAACAGTCAGTAAAATACACTATTTGGGAATCAACAGCTCCAATGACTTGGTTTGGTGGAGTACACTCAACCAAAGAGAACGAACGAGTGAACTGGCGCAGAAGTCTTAGCCACACATAGGGTTGCCCAAAATCCAAACCTAATGTCTAAGAGCAGTGCCCAAATGCCCCTCAGGCTCCAGCAACGCGAGGCCATACCCTGGGGAGCCTGTTCCACACCCATCACCCTTACCCTCACCTGACCTTCCCTGACACAGCTCCATGCCATCCCCTTGGGCCCTGTTGCTGTCACCAGAAGTCAGCATAGAATAGTCCATAGTGCACATGTACTAATAAGATCTCACTCAGGCAAAGCTCCCTTTGTGAATTCTGTCATGCTAAGGCTGACAACACAGATTAGAATAAAGCAGTGTATAGTTCTGTCTTTTTGAATGTCAATGATCTAAGAAACCAAGACAAAACAGTCTCCAACCCATCGACTGAGCTCTGTAACTTAAGCTGTACATCTATTATGTTGTGCCAATGGACAAAAGATATCAACAGAGATTTAAGATCGTATTCTGATAGGTCACACAGAACTTATTTAGAACTTTCTTTCAATAGATTTAACACAGTAGGCCACTTTTCTGAGAAATTAAGCAGGCTGTAAATTCATTCCATATCCTTAACCCATTGCATCATGAAAAATCAAGAGTTCTTTCCAGGTTTTCTTCCTTGATTTTCTGAGATTTATGTTAAAACACAACTGTTCAGACAGCTGCTAGCTTCAGGCAATGAACTAGGAATAAAGTGACACACCTCTACCTGCAGTGCCTTCCTTCTGAAGGGTTCTAGCCAAGCTATTGCAGATCTTCCAGCTGATGTTCCAGGCTGCCCAGGGAGCTGGTTGAGTCAACTTTCCTGGAGGTGTTCAAGAAACATCTAGATGTGGTACTAAGGGTCATGGCTTAGTGGACAATATTGGTGGTAGGTGGACAGTTGGATGAGATGATCTTGGAGGTCTTCTCAAACCTTGATGATTCCATGATTCTATGCTGTGTGATGCTGCATGCCAAGCAGCACACAAATTGCAAGCTGTCTCTTTGAACAACAATTCCTAGGGACCAAAGGACATGACACGGTAGAACTGGAAGTACAGGCAGGTAACTGAATCCAGCAATATTAATGTTCTACCCTCAAAAAGTCTTCAGCTTCCATAACCGCAGAGCTTCACTGTCAGGCTCTGGCAGAACATAATATTGGATCTTAAAATAACACTGCTTTGATTACCTTACTTCCCTTTACTCTTCGCTTGAATTCCAACAGGATTTCAGTGTCTGCTCTGTCAATAGAGCTGTGTGAATAATGGATTTCTGTTTGGGCACTGAACCAAAAAAAAAAGGAAAAGGAAGAAAAAAACTCTGTTTTAAGTAGTATGAAAAGAGAGTGGAGGAGGATTTAAGAAAAAGTAATTTCAAGATAAAGCAAAATGTTTGTTTAATCTAAAAGGAATATTTTATTTTTATATTATTCTCTTTTAAAAATATTTTGATTTTATTATTTTGCTTCAGACTTGGTGTATTTCATTACAAAAAAGCAAACACTAAACAATCTAAAAAGAGTCGAAGGAAAACATTCTGACTTTCTGGAACATCGTTCCCCAGTTTTACAGATAAAATTCCCCAACTGAAATTTGGGAAAAGATGCATTTCACCCCCAAGATGCACATTTTTTTTGTAAAGTTAATAAAAAAAAAAAAAAATCTGTTGTCATTGCCTTGAAGCCAGTGGGTTAGTCCAGCTGCTATCAATGTCACCTTACTGAAGGATCTTGCCAGCAAGTCTAGGGAGTGCCTAGGTGAGGTGAAAAAAGCGGATTTGTGACAGATTCCAGGAACTTTCATTTGGGTGCCACTTAAATTTGCCTGCAACTTAAATTCCAGAAAACAAAGTAAGCCAGATACCCAAACTGACAGCTTACAAAGGAATGGCAAATGTTCAGCAGCTTTGAATGGCTAAATCCTTGTTTTCTTCTAATCTAAATCAAATTTCCTTGATTAGATTTATTAACTACAAGTAGAGTAAAACAACTTTAATCAAGTAAAATCAGACTACCTTTGTGTTAAACCTTGTTGATGATCTGCTAATTAAAGAATACTTTACATATAAACCATTCCATATTTTTTATTATTTAGACACTCGGTTGTTCACTATTGCAGAGATAGTGATTTGTTATGAATTCTTCTTCTGGTAGTTATCAGAACAAGAAGAAAATTAATAAATGTTGACATGGGAATTACAACAAAATAGATTCTGAATAATAACATTCTACAATTCATTCAAGAGCACTGCTAATAGTTGAGATTCAGCTTACAGTATTGTACGAAACATTTATAAAACGCTTGAAAAATGAATTGTTAATTTCTGTGAGTCACAGTTGTTATTTCATGAATTCATTGTAATTCCTTTTACATATGCTCGCAGTGCAGCTAGGGCATACTCCTCACCATAATCACTCTTCTGTTCACAACCTACATAAAGCTCATTTCTAAAAATCACAGTTTGATTCAACGTTTCTCTTGTTTCAATCTGTTTATGTATTTTAATACAGTAATACAGATAAGGAAAACAATAATAAAGAGTTCCCAAATTCCTTCCTCAGACTGAACCTAACAACATTTATATGTTAATCTCAGTCATCTGTCTTGGCATCTAAACCAAAAGATTGGGAAACTAACTCACAAGGTACACCAGCTCCTGTCTGAGCTGAACTTTAATCTGGCTGCAGTTCAATTGCATTCTAAAATGAGAAAGTTTGACCATGTTCACGGTTTTGTATCTACTGAGCAACAATATTTAAGGAGAGCAATTGAACTGGAAAGATTTCGGTTTATTTCATCTGATCAATGCACAGTAATGTTTGTCAGTTCTAATCAAGACTGCTCAAATGCAAATGTCAAATACTTGCAACATTCTGATCAAGAATACATTACAAACAGGACATTAATCAATTCCTTGTTGATCAAATTAAAACAACTCTGAGAAAAATCACTAATCATTCTTGGGTTGCTCGTGACTATTAAAAAAAAAGTTCTTCTTTGATCTACGAGATAGAGTCACATAACCTAATTTTCAGTACCATCATCCACTTTCCTGTATTATTCTTTTGGCTGCACTGAGATCCCCAAACTGTCCTTCCCCAAACTGTTCTTCACTAATGAAATAAAGAAAAAAAAAAATCACCTTACTGTAAAATTGTTTGGAAGAAGCATGCTGTATAAGTCTTTCTCATTTTACACATTATTTCAGTGCATCCTTTTCACTAAAGCACTGTACTCTGATGCTACAGAAATGCACATTTGGGGGACATGGACCAGACACTAAGAGTTTCTCACAAGTATCACACATGTTCAGTAGCTTGTTAACAGAGACTGCAGACCATACTGGATGGGAGCAGACAGACATCTTACAGTGAAATGACTGTGGTCTCCTTATTTCTTCCACATCCTCACCTATGCTAACTGCTGCAAATCACAAATGACAAACCCCAGTTACTCCATGAAAACACGTTGTAGAAAGTATAGCGCTATGGCCTCATGGAGGCCTTTTCACCATGGAACCCCTACATTAACCCATTTAAGAAAAAAAAACATTTCTGCATCTCCAGATTGAGTGGATGTAAGAGTGCTACATCACAGAAATTCATATAAGCCCTTACAAGATGTTGCTTCGACAGAGAAGTCCTCAGAGAAACCCAGCAAACCAGATCTGCGCCCATGTCCCACTCAGGCCTGAGTTGTTCAAACTCCAGCTCAGGCCAGCAGCAGTTTGTTACTTGGGTCAGTAAGCACAAAATCTCACCAGAAAGGACAGCATTTTGAAATGGAAAAAAAAGGACATAACAAGATGGTGTTTCCACAAAGAAGGAGGTTCATTGGCCACCACTCCTTGCTCCCCCTCCCCAGAACACATTCCTCTGAGCCGCCATCACATCGTGAGCTGGCACCACAAGTGTGCAAGAGACTTGGCATGGGAGGAAGACATTGGGATGATCAGAAATGGGAGAGGTAAGGACCAGTGCCTTGTTAACTTGCATGTCCAGCAACACATACCAGAAATAAGATACACCTCCACGCCCCACTGTGCTGGAGATAAGTTTAGGCCAAGCAGCAAAGTCTTCTGCCATGGGAGATAGGTATGAAAAACATGGCCAGTCTCTTCCCAGTGCAGGCAATGCAATTAAAGCTCATTTTTGGCAAGGGAAGAAACAGTCTCCTCATGAAAAAGGCCTCATGCTGTGGGGAGCAGTATGCAGCAGCATAGCATCCCACAGAGCACAGGCCAGTGACGGATGTGGGTTTGCAGCCATGCTGGGAATGGAGGGAGAGGAGATCAGCAAGGGTAAGAAATCGTGATGCCAAGCTGCTCTGTGGTAGGGCTGACAGAAATGGGGCTGACACATCTGCTTTCAACTTCTAAAGTAGAGGTCAAGTAACACACTGCAACAAGAGTAAGAGAGCACCATGCCAAAAAGTCTGGCATTTATATGAAAACGAAGACATCTTGCAGGGAGGGATACAAAGAAGAACCTAAGTACCCTAATCAACATACTGCAGGCTCAAATTAACTTTGTTGTTAAGATGAGATACACTGGATTTTGTCATTTAAAGGGGTCCAAAAAGTCTTGTGTTGCGTGTTTTTTAATCTCTTTAGGCATTCAGCGGGAATACTGAGCAGCCATACTAGCCATGGCTGACAGCAGATAAATGATTGAATTTTAGGATACAGCACTGAATTCTACAAAAGGCACTTAAGTAAATGAAAATATCAACACACAAAGCTGCTACACTAAATGCTTTCAGCACAGCAGTTACTTGCATAGAATTTGGACTTCTATATACAACACTAAACCTTACGCTATTTTACCCATAACTGATTTGTCTCAGTTTCACATTTCTCCCTGTTGGCTTCCCACTACCAATTAGCCAGCAATTCCAGGCAGCACACTTTATGCAGTTCTGCTGCTTACTCCAGCTTTCAACTAAGAAAATATACCATGTATTGCAGTGGGAATCTTGCTGGAAGAACATTATAAAAGGAACAAATGTTATAAAGAAAGCAATAACTATTAGTAGAGTGACAAAAGAAGAAACAAATTGACGTTTTTCAGCTTTGACTTCAAGGACTCTGCCAGTCCTATCCTGCTAGATCAAAAATTCAGAAAAGCTTAAAAGTAATATTAACCAAAGCTCCTAGTCTGACCTGGGAAGCCTTCTCAATTAGAAATTGACAACGATCACGTACAGTGATAATGTTTGCTTTGGGCTGGCGGGGCAGGAAGAATGCCTCAGCATTGCTTTTTTTGTAACTAGAAAATGCACAGAGTAACAGAAGTGAAAAAGATAGTTACAATATCCTTTTGAACACTTAAATGATGAAGAGACACTTCAAAGGCATGGCTTCTTAAAAGATCATAGCCACAGAGGACAGTTTGATCAGAGATCAACCAGTATCTGCCACATTACATTGTTTCCTTACAAGCCTCAAGTTGGTGCACAGAAAAGGATGTTGGCACAGTTTTAACACTGCCAGTATGCAGGGCTCCTCAGCAATACAAGGCTCCACCTGCACGCATCACTGTAGGACTGGACTTAGCCTGTTAAGAGTCACATCTGAAGAGACCACTCAGTTCAGAGACAGCTCTCTTCTCTCTAGTGTATTCTGGCTAGGTCATTTTTATAATAATTGAAGACTTTTTCCCCATTTCCACAAACTCAGAGAAAACCACATATATTTTTAATGTATTTCAGAAGAATCTTTACGCTTTGAACAAAGCGGCCACAATTTAATTTCATCAGATTTCAATGCCTCATAAATGACACATTATTTTTAACCACTTGTTAAAGCATCATGTTTTCAACCTGAAATTGTTTTCCATGGTCAGTCTGAGCATCATGTAAAAAAAGAATTCTCTATCTCAGATATAAACTTAAGCTCTAAAGTTCCAAAATTTTGCTTCTTTTGAGATGAAAGTCTCACTATGACTAAGGACTGCAAAATTGTGCTCCATGTAATTGAATCTAAAGATCTGACAACGCTGACCTTATCAAGAAATGAAACTTCTGGCTGAAGTTCAAACCATGTACGAGAAATCAGCTCTTGCTGGTTATTTGTAAACGTCATATAAAAATGTACTTATTCATTATTAACAACGTGTAAACTGAACACACCGCAGGTCTCAAAGTGCTGTCGAGAAAGTAAAGTATTACTTACTACCATCATTTTATTTAGATAACATCTAATTCTTGTATTAATTTTGACAGCACAACCGAGCATTCTTTCACATGCTGGTAAGTGGGTTGTTATAACACGGCAAACATTCGAACTGCATCCTAAAAATTGAGGACAGAAGCAATGCAAAGGGTCAGATTGATTTTGTTAATGCCCATGTTGCTGCTGGCCTCAGTTGGCAGTCCCACTTCTGTACAACATGTGCATAAAAAGGGATCTGAGGGAGAATCAAGCCACTGGTATCACACTGTTGTGACAATATGGCATGCAGAAGAGATACACTGTAGACCATGGGAGCAATACACGACCCATACTTGTGAGCTTCTCATTTCAAATAAAACAGACTAGAAGGCCCAAAGCAAAATCCCAGGTAATACTAGTACGAGGCTTTGATGGTCTTCACAATCAACTTAAAAATCTGGAGGTTTCACAAAAATTCAGTAAGCTGTTGTAAATAACTGTGATTGCTCTTCAGAAGAAGACCAGTATAGAGGGAGGCTTTTAAGACAATACTGTTACCTACCTTTCTTGTTCTTGCATACAGTTTTCAGGATGTGTTTTCCAGGCCCACATTTTCCATGGTCTGTCACACATATGCCTTCTGAAATGATCCACTCATAACATGCTGGGTCTTCACAAGGAATAGATTCAACTAAATGCGGACAACCTGCCAGGGTGCCTACAGGGTCCACGATTACGTGCCTTTGCCTCATTTTAAAGCCTGGAAAAGACGAAGTAAATTAACTGGACAATTGCAAAAAATAGTTATACCAATAATTTAGTAGAAGAGGCCCTTATGGAGCGTCTGGAAGTGGAAGGCATCAAGACAAACAAGAGAACACCACCTGCAGCTACTGAACTGACAGGGACATCTGTATTTGCCCACAGATCGCGCATGCAAAAATCTAACAGTGTGTCTAGATTTCCAGAAGACCACATAAAAAAACAATAATTAGTTACTGAGGCATAATAACATAATAATAATAACATTAAGATAGAAGAGAAAAACAGTTAAGAAACTGAAGATACAAAGGACTCTGCCCGGGAATCCACTACTGACAAGATTTGTTTTAAGATACAGCAGAGCAGTTTACAAAGAAATTAGTATTCTGCCTTATGACAGCGTAAGGATTTCTGATACATAATGCATAACAGACCTCTTTGAAATGTTATCCTATTAAATTGGTAGATTCAAATGTAAAGTGGAAGAAAAAGGTTACAGAAATAATGAAAGAATTGATTACATAAACTACCGCCTCCTGAATAAAATCAAAAGTCAGGTTGCTATATAAAATGCAGAACTAATATGTAAGTACCTTTCGGAATGTTTTGTTATGTAAAGTACACTGAATTGTAAGAAAGGCAGAAGAAAACAAGTGGTGGTCTTTCCTACAACAGCCCAGACATGGGGCAAAGGTATAGCATAATATAGTGGAGGCCATGTGGAAATAACAGACTGAACTTCCACCATTCTCATATCAGCAAAAACAAATCATTGAAAGCAGTTTAAAAATGAAACAATTTTGCAAACTTTTTTATTTAGAAATAGTTTTTTTTTATTCCTTTTGCATTTGAAAAATTCTGAAGATCTCCAGTCACTTCAAAAACTTAAGTTGGCTTAAGAAAAGTATAACTTCCAAATAATAATGTTCATTCCATGATGTGAATTCTAACACGATTTTGTAAAGGAAGGAACAGCTCTGCAATGAACCTCCAAGCGTTGCAGCAACCAGCACGTACTCTGGGCAATTACAATCCAGGGAATATTAAACAGTATTTGCACACTCCTCTTGCAGGAATTTAAACCAAAATCAGAACAACCTCTCAGCTCAGCCTGAACTCAGCATGGCAGTGCTATGGGATACACCTCAGTCCTGAGCCCCTTTAGCCTCACTCACGTATTCCCCTTGAGCCCAGGCACTCAGCAGGACTTCTGGAGGAGATCGGAGAGGAGATGGACACCCTCACGCTCTGAAAGTTTGCAGTAGCTATCCCAAGAAATCCCCCATCTTCAAGTTCAGTGCAGGATAAAAGGATTTGAATCAGGCTGAAAATCTTATCCCTTTTTTCTTTCAAGAATAACTGCAAAAACCTTTTAAAGGTCATATTCCACTTCTGTATGCACATCTAAGAGCTCTATCCTACATTAATTTAAAAATACATACATTAAATTCCCCATGTAGAATGCGACACCACTGCTTTTGCAGTCTTATCATAATATTCCATCACCCACTTTAGATTCCACAGTGCTATAAGCAACATGTAAGAGAAGCCATTACCTCTTCTCCCCTGGTGGTCCTGGCAGTTTTCGGGCAGGCAGGGGCCCCACACCGACCAGGCAGACACTGCGCACTCGGAGGGACACGGCAGATCACACAGCTGGGAGGCAGAGGGAGCAGGGCCAAGGCAGAACTTCCCATCAACTGGTCTACTAACTAGAGGTAAAAGAAAGAAAGGAAAAGGAAAAGGAAAAGGAAAAGGAAAAGGANAATTTTGCCCTGACCAATCCACAGAGCTCCAGAACTTAACCGTTGGCCTTAGCTTCCAAAAGCACACCATAATCCACTGCTTTTTTAGGGTCTTATCTCCCAGATCAAAAAGTTAATCTTCTGTTCAGCAAGACACTTAGGTTTATCTAAATCATCCATATTCAGCAGCTCAATTTCAGACTATGTTTAAGGGGAAAGGGGTGATAAATTTAGTGCTGATTTTCTACAATGCCAAAGCAATGAACTGGAATCTATTCTCCAGCATTTATACCTAAGGAGATCTTTTCATAAGGAAACATGTATGAGATGGGGATCCAAAAAGCTCACACTGTAATTGGGAATTAGGCAAAGGCAGATGAGGGAAAGCCTGAGCACAGGGGGATCATCCCATGTCCATCCCTTCACAGGGGGATGCACAGGCACCTTTGGACTGAAGATGCAGGATCCAGACCTTCAAATTTTTTTTCACCTACTTTCAAAAAAAAAAAAAAAAAAAAAAAAAAGAGTACAGCTCTCTGTTTCTTTCACGTACACTTGAAGAAAGTCTCTCCCATTTGGGAAGAGAGATGTTTATTTTAATTGCCTCCAGCCAAGGAAGATATGGATCAGTTGCGCAGTTATCCAGCCTTCTTCATCCAAGAGATGAGCCAGTCCCAAACTCTGCCACACGCTGTTTTTGTTGATGTTCACAATAAATTTGAAAGTTGACTCCCTTTGTATTTTCATTTATCATAAGAGATTTCTACTTTCAATTAACGTCTCTCGCCTTTTTATTTGGGGTGGGGAGGAAGAAGGAAATGAAGGAAGCAGACTTAAATCCATCTTCTGAGTCATTATACGATACTGCATTTTAATTACATGATGGGTTGAATTTGGCTGTCTCTTTAGATAAATCAATATCAAAGCAGCCTTTCAAAAGGCAAACGCTTGTTTGAGTTTACTCTGCCATGGTATGACCAAGCCTTCATTAATTTTTATAGCTACTGAGTTTGCTTTATTCTCATTTTTATTTTTAATGTCTACTTTTCTTTGCTTCCATGCATGGAACTGACTTGAAAAGAATTCATAAAAACATGTCCAATATATGAGAAATCTTTTCTTTTTTCTGATATTACATTATTTTTTTAAATGATTCATTTGAAGAAAAACACTTTTTATTCCTCTTAAACACGACTTCACTGCTCAAAATCCCAATAAATGTTGATTTACAAGTCCTGAAGCTGAGATTTAAGACCAATAACAGTGCTTATGATTCCAACCCACCAGAATAACAGGACTGAACAATAGCTGTAATTTAATTCTAAGCTGAAAGATAACACGTTAGTAAAAAGACCATCTTCTGACTGATTTTGGAGACACTATACAGCCTTTGACACGTTCATTTAGAGATTACAACATGGTGGCATAAATCCAATTCACCTGAATGCTAACATAAGCACACCATTCCAGAGACCATGCAAGCAAAGTGACAGATGGAATGAGATAAATATTAGAGTTTTAAAGATAAAAGTATGTATTTTGCAAAGTCTCATGCATGGCTTAACCTGCCTTTCAGCATCAAGCTTTGCAAACCTGTATCATTTTTTGAAAGTTCAGCTGAACAAATGAAAGGAAATAAATTTGAGTGCGTGCGGTCAACCCAAAGAACGAAGTGCAGTCCTACTCTTCTCAAGGTGTTAACACCACCTTGACTTGCTAACACCTTCTCCTCAAGGATTTTTAAACTGTAATACAGAAGCAATGTAACTTCTGACATGTGGAACACTAGATAATGTAGGATGGTTCTCCTGCCTTGAAAACTAACCAATTGTGCCAAAAGTGTTCTAAATTTAGTTAAAAGAAAAACAAGAAAAACTGATTACAAAAAGTTGAAGAGTCAGGTTATTGTTGGTACATCAAGGGTAAAACTGAGCCCACTGGACACACCAGACTTGTGGAAGACTCCTTCCTATCTTGGAGGAAATGCCTGCCTTCCTCTCCTTGCCAACCAGCTTCTCAGTCCTCTTCCTCCCTCAGATTGATGCTCTGTTTAATTGCAGCACTGGGTGCTCTTCTCCTCTTACGATTCCCAGGACCAACATCCTACCTGTCCCTAGAACAAAACTGCTTGTTTTCCCACTTTCTTAAACAATTCTAAATATTCTGTAAAATGTAGATGAGAAAATACACAGACTATTCTAAACAAATATATCTAAATATATTCTAGGGCTGTGCCAGTTTATATTCACTTTGCACTGACAACAATCCTCCAGTGAAAGTCTTCAGAAATAAGCCAAGATCAAAAAGAAACAAGCTGCATTAAGAAATGCATACACAATACCATCCTTTTTAAAAAACAGGTAGGTACAAAGTCCCACTATTCCCAGCATGATAGCCAGAGTGACTGGATGGACCAGTGGGGCTCCATAAAAGAGTTTCATCACTTTGTCAGTCATTTGATTGACAACTCCTATTTCCATCAGTTGATTTCAGTCGGTTTTATGATGCGATGTGATTTCTGCCTGAGCGTCCGCTCAAATTGACTTGCTTTTAGTCTTCTATGCCTTCACTTTTTACGATAAAGTAGCAGCAAGAATGAAATGTGGGGAGATTTTCAGCACAGAGGAAGAAAGCACAGAGGTGGGCTGCTTTTACACCCCTATTTGGACAAGTCTCTATGTCTAAGCGTCATCTTTCACCCACCTGCACGCCGCATGGCAATGGACCACAAAGCAAGAAACCCCACTAATGCTGCCATGTCTTCGCTTCTCTCAGCTCTGAGATTAACTGATTCTCCCTAACTCTGTAGGATTTCTGTTGGTTTGGCCAGGCACCACCACTCTCCTTCATTCCTCGAGCCATCGGTATTATTTGCTCAAGCTTCACCATGTCTTTGACATTGTTTTGTTTCTTTTCAGCTTCATCTTAACGCTCTCCATTTAATTTAGCTCTGTAGAGTAAATAATTCATCACAAAGTTCTTAAGTTCTTAAAAAGCAATATTCACTACCCAAAGTATCTTCAACACAGCTGTTCTTTCATATTCTAATAAACGTCTTTTTCTTTATGAACTAAAAAGTGTTTTTTTCTATGAACCTCTTAAATGCCAAAATTCTCACAGAGGGCAGCCTCCAAAAAGGTGTAGATAGCCTTGGGCAGGAAAAAAAAATGCCCTGTTTAGGAAAAAAACCCTCAGTTTATGCCTATGATGAATGAACACAGCTGCTAGGCTTGTCTTTAAATACCAGACTGCCTTCTGATTGCTCTCAATATTGGACTTGGTAATGGCATTTTCCTACTTTCACACTGAAAAACTGTTGTGTTTTTTTGTTTTTTTTTTTATTTAATTATTTTCCTTGGAAAGCCATTAGTTACTTTTTTGGGGGGCAAGGGGAAAGGCAGAAGTCAGGAGGGGAGGAGTGGGAGGGAGAGACAATATCTCATTCGGGTAGCAGCTTATCTATTACAGTTGTCTGTACATTTCAAAATCCCGTCTTCTCAATCTATGGAATAAACTTGAAAAAACAATCAAGTACTAATCTGGAAGCCTCTGAAACATTGCACATTTCTCTAGCTGTTATATTGAATCTACCCTTTATAAATGCGACTACAGCTGTTCCCAGCACCAGCCTCTGCTTCAAGTTTGAATTTTACTATTTGCTGTTATTTTCAGGTTATTGCTACCAGCAGGAGATAATAAATTGGGTTCTAAAGTATCTTGTTTCCCTATATATTTTTACTGAGGGTAGTGATTTTGGGGAGGAGTGGAAGAGGAAATCAGCTCTGACACTACTTGCATAATGCAATTTTAAGCCAATAAATAAATTATCTCTGAATATAGTCACACGGGCACATACTTGCAGGCACACATACCAATATCACATTAAACACACTGATGGTCAGTCAGACAGAGGAATGTATAGGAATGCGTTTTGGTTGCAACGGTTACTTTCAAATTTAGTTTTTCACTCCACAGGAGGTAACTAACACATTTTTTTCCTGGATCTTAACTTCATTTCCCCTCCAGAATGAAACACAAATATTTCTGATATTAACACCCAAATGAGACATTTCTAAGCATTGCTAACATATCTGGAATACATCAAGATTCTCTCCTATATATTGGCAGGACCTTATATTATTGAATATTCAATTCTCAAGGCAATACAATCAAATATTTGTTAAATCTTTTGGCAAATCTATGTTTAATTAAGGATAACTAGGGTACACAAAAGGGATGCTGCATCTCTGCAGAGTTCTTGCTACCTTTGCCAAGCCTTATGTACCTGAGACAGTTGGATGTAGGAAAATTACTTGAGAAAATCATGAAGAAATGAATCATTATAAAAACACCTGTATGTGTTTAACACAGAAAGGATAAACCAGCACAACATAGTTAAGTAATTTCTCCAAACTCAAAGACCTGTTTTTATAGTGAAAGTAAGAGTTTAGACAAAGGAGATGTGTTAAATGTAATTAAACTAGCCTGGAGAGAGAACCAACCCTGGCCCATTGCATTACTCCATCAAAAAACCTTCACGCAACCCAACCCTGATGGAAGGATCCTTTCATGCTCCTAAAAAGAATCAATTAGTTTGGAAGCCTCAAGGCACAAAGTTGAAGCCATATTATCAATTAAAAGAAAAGAAACAAAGTAGGAATAGAAGGCTCATCACAGCATGAAAAGAAGGCTAATAGTGGATTATGTATTTCAGAACAACAAAGAACCTTGCAATTTTACTGAAGCAACAAATTATTAGCACTTCAAGTTCAGAAAGTTCCCCTATGGCCATGTACTACACTGTATAATGGGTCCCTTTTCCCAAATTAGGTATTTCTAGAGATTGTCAACAGAAATCTCCGATCTGGCAAGACTTGGTAGTCACAAGGCTGGCCAGACCAGAGGTGACAAATCACCAGCAGTGTCCAGAAAAAAAAAACGCAGAGAAAAGTGAGGTGCTCAGATACCAATAGAGGCAATCACAGGAAGAGAAAAGAGGATTCTCCAGGACATTTTAACCTTGCTGGCCACCACATGCTGCAAATCATCATTGCAACAGACCTGCAGAGAGAGTAACACAAGCCACAAGGGAAACAAGCAAAGGTGGAGCTTTCTTCATGAAAGCCTTTTAAGAATTTGAACTTTGCCCATCACGTGATTTAGCATTCAATCATCAGCAAGAACCACCAAGGTGCAGGACTCTGCTCTCCAAGTGCTGTGTCACTGCAAGAGCCCCGGTATCATGAACAAAGCACCACTTTCAGGTGTCCCATCGTGCAAATGGGAGCGTGACAGTGGTGGCCCCAAGGCAGCTGACACTGAGCTGCTCCACTCATGGCATATCCATGCAGCTCAGTGCCCCAGGTCAGCTCAGTGGCCTACACTGCAAGCTCCTCTGAGCTCAAACATCTCCGGGTGCACAACCAGCCCCATCACCACCAGCTTCATCAGCTGTCCCCAGCGTCCCACCCTGTGGTGCAACATGCACACAAATCCCTTCATTTTTCTCACCTGAATGAACAGCATTGTTTGAATATGCTGCATCTCCTCTTCCTTGTAACAGTGAAACCAAACAACTCACAACAAAACAGTTTTGAATAAAATTAATCCAGTTCCAGTGGCAGGAAATAATGACAAAATACAAACACATTTCAAATCTTAGATTTCAAAGATAAATACTTGAACTAAAGCCTAGTATCTCACGTGAAATGGCTGGGCAGCGTATTATTTGCTGCATACCAAAACCAGCTATGTAAATAAATGTATTTCTGAAGAGATAAATATTTCATGGCCATATCAAATGGCGTGTTGACTGAGAAAGGCAGATTCTTTAAAAAGCACATTACAGAAGACACATTTCTTTCATTGTCAAAATCTTTTCATACATTCTTTTCATTTTACTTTAATTAGTTTCAAGACATGAAAAAAAATGAAAACCTTACACCTCTGAAACAGTAGGGAAAATGTTTTTCCCTTATGGATTAAAACCAAAATTTCTGAAATACACATTTAAACAACACTGTCAGGCACTGCAAAGGTCCAAATAAAATCTTCCTCTCTTGCTTCTATCTAAGGGGTTTCCCCCCAAAGAGGCCAGCTGTTACATATTTATTTTTCCATTACAAGGGTTTTATCTCATAAATTCTGCTCAGCATTTGGTGAGCTTACAGATCAATAACTAGGCATTCCAGCAATATAAATCCAATGCAGACTTGCCTGAATATATTTTACACTTCAGAGATCTATTTCTCATCTTTTCAAACCAGTTGAGTCATCCTGATGATAAATACCAAGTTTGGGGTGAGGGGCATTCTCGGGCATTCAGTTTTACCTATGGGGTTTTTCTTCCACCTGAGAACTCCATTTCTGTGCATCAGGCCACATGCGGCATTCCCCTGTTGCTGCATCACCAGCCAGATCAGGCATCTTTTCATGACACTACTGACCATCAGCTCTCTCCCCTATGGTCCTAAGCAAGTTTTCTCATTACTAATATATTCTTACAAATTCCTTTTCTATTTCATAAACCAGATGAGGACAACAGGATTTAAACATCAAAGTCTCTAAATTCTAATTTCCGTAGAGAAAATCGAACTTCTCATTCCTGCAGCTTCACCAGCATAAATTTGAAAAAACAGTGTGCATTTAATACAGAGCTCATACTCCACACAGGGTTCGTGCTCATTCGAGTAGTGCATATCCTGCACCAACTCCCACGGGCAGCTTATCTGCATCAACGCAGCCTTACCCCAAAAAATATGCAGAAAACAACCTGCACACCGGACTTACTGCTGCTAAAGAGCTGGACCTGGGGGTTCACAGGACAGCTAGCACTCAAGAGGCTAATGGCATGCTCTAATAGCACTCTGCTGATGCTTCTCTCTTCCCAAAAGTACTTTCACGTAGTTTATTGAACAGATGCCACATGTACCAATTTGAAACACTAATCTCCCAGAAGGAATGCACTGGAAGATCATGATTCAGAGCAGAACAAAGAATTTGTAGGGGAAAAAAAAGTGGCATCCTCATTAGGCAACAGAGCATACAGAGCAGAAAAGGCAAAAATGCATATTTTAGAGCTGAAAGAGACAAAGGGGCAGAAAGAAAGGGATGAGAATAAATACAGAATAATACAGGATGTGAATGAAAGGAGTCCTCAAACGCATCTCTGTGCAAGTCCAAAGAGACCACTAATTTCTGGAAGACAAAATGCAGTGCCAAGACTTCTCCCATATGTGTATTTGCTACATAAAATAGTCTGAAAAGTTTACTCATGAGGTAAGAAGGCACTAGACATTTCTGTCTAGGGAGTAGAGAGGTCAATATTTTGTGAAAAAAAAAAAACAGAGAGAGGATAAAGGCCATAAAACCACTTGTTATTTTGTTTCTCATATAAGTAGGACTTACATGAAAATACTAGGAAACACTTTCTGGCCATTTTGGTTAATAAAGTGGCTTGTAAGACAAAAATATATAAAGGGACTACACATAGGGATGGATCAAAAAGTAACCATTAGTACTGAAAAGGTATTTACAAAGTCTTGAATTTTAAAGAGTCTAAAGGAGTTTTAGGGAAATGTAACACGATGTTGGACGATTTTCAGTGAAATCATAAATTACATGTTGAAATGGATGAGAATCACACATGGAGGAAAATTTTAAAAGTAAATAATTTTTAAAAGAAAAAGGATTTGAATGATATTTGGATTACGAAGGGCCCTAAACCCAACGATTGGGCTTATTATTCTGTACTACCCCACTATGGTATTTTTAATGTTTCTAATATTAGTGGAAATAGACTGGGAATCTGTGGGAGCTATCACTTTATTTTGATAATACGGTGACATACCTATTATTGAAATTCAAGATCAATATATTGAGACAAATATGGTAGAGACGGTCATTACGCAAACAGTGAACAAAACTCCAGAATCTTATACAGGTATGAGAATTAAATGTGGATTTTCAGATGGAAAATAACAAAGATTAAGAAGATAGGAAAATGCAATGATTTTTGGTGAGATGGTAATAAGAGATCAACTTTATTAGCAAAGTATGCTATGCTGGGTAAACAATAAAGAAGACTCAAGGAAGAATAGTATTTCACAAAAGGTCTTTTCAGTCCCATAATTAAAACTTAAGCAGACTGGTTCCAAAAACATTATAAGAGAATTCAGAAAGTGAGAGGTAAATTGGATCTGAATCAAACAAGTGAAAAAGAAAAAATGCCAGTATATATACAGCACAAATTTTATGAAAAAATGACAAGGCAGGCAGATCCCTAGTTAGAAAGGTACAGAAAATCTGGAGAGAATGCAATCCTAGTCACTAGGGACAGTAAGGGACAAGTGGTAACTAGTTCAGAAAAGAGTGAAAACGTTTCTAGAGAATTTTTATATAGGATGCCACGCTCCAAAATAATAAAAACTACTATAACTACAGAGATTTATAATCTCTTACAGATAAAATCAAAAAGGAAAATTTAATTGAAAAACAAAAGGATATTCCCTCACCTTCAAGAGAGATGGTAAAAAAATTCCTGAGGAAGATGGAAAGTAGGAATTTTTCATATGTTTAATAATAGTTCAAACACAGGCACTATCCACAGACTCTAAACAGAATGTTAATTCCCATAATAGTGGACTTATTTATTGTGATGAAGTAACAAAGGGAGAAGAGTTGTACTGCCAAACACAGAGAGAAGCTGCATCAACTGATCATCGTATTCGATCATTGGATCTGTTTAAAACTCATTATGTTCAAGTTCAGTCTAAGTTAACAAAAGCCTCACAACTCAGCTGAGATTTAGACTCCCTGGATGGACAGCATTGCTAAAATTAAAAATAGCATAGTCTCATAACTTAGTTTTTTATACATTGGCTTACCTGTGTACACAGAAATGCAGATACCTGAGTGACACAACGTTTAATATATTTACCAAGTGTCCCCTGTCAATTTCATCTAGAGGCAAGGGTCTCAGAATGCAAGAATATTATAAAGGACTTAAAGGACTCCAAAACATTCCGTCTCCAAATACTAGAAAGTCAAGAACTCAGATAAAGCTGGTACATGAAAACGTAGCTCATTTTATTCACAGATGTGCTAGAAGAATACTACCAAAACTTTTTTCAAGTCAATGGTAAAAAGGTTTTTTTCCCCCTCCACCTGGTCATTCAGACCACCGTGAACTCTTTGATAGCCGTGAAAAGCTGCTTTCCTGCCTCACTACTACTACTAGCATGGAATTCCTCCCTAATGTTTAACAAATTTGTTAGGCCTTCATTTGGGACAAAGCAGAGTTAGGAAACCTCTTTCAGTGGAAAGATACAAAATCTTATCAGTGTATTTCTGAAAGTAATACCTGAGTGAAAGTTTTCCATTTCCAGTACCTTTATACTGGAATTTTATAATCAAAATATAGAAAGGTATCAGTAGACTTAACCTTATGACTAACTGGATACATAGCAACTCCAGAAAACAGGGGCTCAATTCTAAATATACACGTTTTAATAAAGGAAGAAATAGATGGCAAGACTAAACAAATGAAAAATAGGGAAGATGCCCTGGGGGGATAAGGGAGCTTTGAGCAATATCTATAAATACATTACAGATGGTACCTGTCTCCAACTATGATTCAACATACTTTATCCAATAACACTGCTGGAGAGACCATGCGACAAAATCTTTTTTCACATATGTCATTGTGCCTAGGTTCAAATTCTCACTGGAAGTAACCAGAAGAATAACAACTGTGAAGGATGGTAATACCCTATTAGACTCGCTTGTTTGATTTCTGAATGATCCCTTTAAGAACATTCAGGAGGTGAAGAAAGAAAAATAACTGTACTTTTTATGGTAGCAATTAGAGTGTATTTGCTTATACGTAGGCAGATCAACCCCCCAATCTTCTCCCCACCACTGAAAAATGCTACAATAAATTATGAGATGTTCTCATGATGAATAAAAATTTTCTATCTGTTCAGATTGACAGAAAAGGGGCAAGAAAAGATATCATTCCTTATTTAGCCAAAGAACTAAAGTTGACCAGCTCATAAATGAGATACTGAATATTACTAGATAGGGGGAGATAGTAACAAAGGTTTTCCGTCTTTCTTTTTGTATGTGACTCTGCTGACAGTTGATGGGGTTCTCACTTTCTAAAGACTACTGCAAATCACCACAACTGCCTTGACATGGCAGGAATAATTCATACCTTGCACAATTGCTGTGCAACCTTGTTTTTCTAGTTACCTACATGAAAAAATAAGTACTTACTTTTTAAAAAGTAAGGCTTAGAACTGTGCAAACAAGGAAGAGTCATCCTAGTGTCTTCTTTATGCTGAAGGGAGGGCTTGCAATTTTTAAGTTGCACTGAACCTTGAACAAAGGAAAAATTGGCAGGTGATCACATACTAGATAAAGAGTACAAATCCTGTTATGAATAATGTCAGTGTAAGGGTTTCAGATGACCTTCTCTAGGCTTCTAGGCTAATTCATGATACTAACAGGAATAAAAAGCATGGATGAAGTCAGTTAAAGCTTACTGCTTACCAACGTGCCATGCAGTGGCTGCATGGACTACAAAAGTGGTAAGAAGGATGAAAACAGTCAAGAAATGTTACACATCTGTCATCAACAGCACTTCTCTTACTTTGAGAGTCATAGGCATCGCATACTAGTGTAGAACAACAGAGGAATTTTTGTGTTGGCAGAGCAAGGTGGTGCCAGATTTTTGGAAGAGGTGAAGCAGAAACTACACATGGACTGAATAGAGATTAAAAGAGGTCTGGTTTCCTATAATCTCAGAGCCTGTTCAGGATGCTAGGATACAACTGGGCACCCAGGAAACGTTTGCTTTGGCTTTGTCAGTAAATAAATCTAAGATATGATGTTGCGTTCTTATTATCTTAGTATCTCTCCTCAAAAGCACATTCTGCATGAGCACTACATACAGTAAATAAAACAGCCTTAGATGAATTATTCAACATGCATCTGTATCTACTCATTATTCTTCTAAAAGGAAAATAACTCACTTCCAGAATCCAAAAATTGTCTGTCTGCTCAGAAGTTGTGACAATATTATTTTTGCTTTCCCCTTCAAAACACAAGAAAGATTGTATATCAATTTGAAGCACAGGCTGAAGCCACATCCACAATAGAGTGTGACATCTTTGCTTTTATACTCTAACCCAGGACTAAAACCACAGATAAATGCATTCAGCTACCGGGAGGCAGGTTACCTGATATATAAGAAAGGAAGAAAACTGAAGTCCAAGAAAGACAATAAGAAAAAATGTAGCTCCTCCATCCTTCAGATCTCACCCAGACAAGTACACCTACAGAACTGGCAGCAGTTCACTCCTACAAGGCTTTGGTTCCAGGCTGTCCCCCAGGACCTTGAGGACCAAGCCCTCCTGCTCCCCCTCTGATCCCAAGCAACACCTCCCTCAGTAAGGACAGATACAAGTTGCGCATCAGCTAGCTATGACTGTGTAGTACAGATTTATGTGGGTTTTTTTTGCTTCTTCTACTCAGATCTACTTGTGCCAGACTTCCAAAACGACTCTACACATACCCTCCTTCAATCGGTGCATCTCAGCTTCTACAGTGATCTGGGCGCAGTAGACCTCACGGGTTTGTATGCCACCTCCACAAAGGCCTGCATGCTTATGATGTCGCGGGTCCTGCTGGTCAAGGAGGAGAGACACTTGGCAAGCTTTCCATTCAGAAGTCCTCCAGGAAAACCTTTGGAAATAATAGAGACCAAGTAAAACAAGAGTAATTTTAGAAAAACTATGGGTGAGGGGTGCTCATTAACTACTTGACAAAATACAATTGGTTTAATATTTACGGTAGCACTCCCATGTTCCAAACAGGGAACGTTTTGGAACATTTTGAATGTTAAATATACAGAGGTTAAGTATTTGTTATTAGCCTGTAGTACTCATGTAAACTTTTCACATAGCACTGATCTCTGAAGTGTTCTCAAACACTAAATCATCCTGACAATGCCTTTGAGCAGGATGCAAAAAAGGAACGAAGATTAAGAGGTTCGATTAAGTGTGAAAACGAGTTTTCAAACGTGGCTCAAACCACTAAACCACCTCTCGCAGCCAAGAGCTGAACACGTCATTCTGAAACGCACTTAATAGCTAAAGCCCTGCATACATCAAGGGAGCTCCAAGCACCAGGCAGCTTTTCTATAGGTGGCATCTTAGGAAAGGCCTAGAGTACTATCAATTTCTTCAAAGGATTGCCTATGGTAATTCGATTCTCTTGCTTTTCTTTCCAGAAGTGATATGCAGCGAGTTCTATTTTCATTCTATATTCAGTTCACGCCTAAAGAGCAAAAACAGTTTTCAACGTTCCTGGGCACAGATATGTGAATGTTGTGTAGACAATTGGCCTAAATGCTAGGAAGAACTTATTAAAACCATAGAGAAAGCAGCATGGGGAACAACGGAAAGCAAAAACTATTTCCCATCAAGTCTGAAAACATGGAGCAGTTTTCCAATGCAGCAGTTCTCACAGACATACCTCATTTTAATTAACAGACCACAGCATCAGTGGGGTGAAGAGCTCAACATCTTTCTCCAGCCTTCTGAACACAAATCTTAGCCAATATTGGTTTTGTAACCCATCTCTTCACACTTCTACCACTTCATGCCTTTGCTCCTTTATATTCCCTAGTTTACTTTTTCCACACAAACTTCACTGTTTTAAAATATGTAAAATAATTTCCTTCTTTTAGCCTCAAGACAAATCCTCTCTCCTCCTATGGCAGATTTACAGCTGTTAAAACTCTGTATGTTTGCCTGCTGACAGATCATCACAAGCTCAGCACAGCGGGGTGCCTCTGTCCCACCTTGCATTCCATGTGTTCTCCACTGTAAGTCTCTGTTCCCTGAAGAGAGCTATGGCAGGGATATGTGCATCTCAAAATCACATAAAGGTAATGACATTAGTTTGCCTGAGCACATATCAATGTTCTCGTAACATCTTGCATTGCAAATATGGGCATAAAAATGATTTCTAGCCACAGAGCACTTACAAATTTTTTAAGATACTAATGGAAAACGCTTGTGAATACTGTCACTTAGTTTTAATTTACAGGTACTTTTCAGATGAGCTGGCATGCTCACTTAAAAAATATGCAGTATCATGTACAAATTTGGATAAACTCACAGGGTTTATAACCAGCAGGGAAAACAAACAATATGCTTTTCCCAAGACAAGTACGAAATAACTGAACTCCCACAACATACAGAGCACAGCCATGAATTTTTTCTTATAGCATTCTTCCTGAGGAATTCCTAATTGCATTTTTGGGGCGTGCAGTGTTAAATGCAAACTTCTTGTTATAATAAAAACAACGTAAACTGTTCTTCATCAAGCACTGGGTGAAGAAAATTCCTCCTCCACAGCACCTCAGGACATCATGCTGCTTGGGTCTATATTTCCAGAACTAAAGCCTAAATATAGAACACACGCATCTTTCCTCAGCCATGGAAATACTTGTTTTAGGGCAGTGTTTCTTAAAGCAATAATGGACTAAAGAAAAACTCATTACCAATATGTGGCTTAGGGAGTCAGCTGTGAATTCTGGATCTTACAGACTCATTTCCAAAGGTGTGAGCACCTGCTTCTCCTATTCAGCGTGAGCCGTGGGACTTAACACCTATGAAAATTAGGCCATCAATGATTAAAATTATGCAAAATAACTGAATCTGAGCTCAGAGATAATTAAGCCTCATCAGCTTCTGTATCTAAAAAAAAAAAAAAAATCTCTTTAGATATCTCCACTGAGTAACCAGATACTGCGCTGCACCGCAGAGCGGTATTTAATGAGCAGCCGTCAGGTGCACCTGCCAGCCCCGGCTCTTCTGCAAGCAGCTTTAAAGCCTAAATCCTTATCAGCCCATCGTGCTTTCCCCAGCTGGGCATGCCCTAAGCTGTCTGGAGTTTTCCAGCAACAAATCCTGACCCCAAGCATTAGCTGTTTAAAAGGTACACGTTTTCACAGCCATTAACAAGTCAACTACAGCAGAAACATATCTGACATATTGTTATCCCACTGAGTGCAAAACCTGTCTGTGCAGAAGGAAGCAGTGATCTTGGACAGCTTCGGGTGGACTCTTTGCCAGGTTGTATGCAGCTGATACTTGGTATCAATTTGCCCATCTATGAGCTGTACTAAAGACGATGAGAATTAGCATTACTTAAGAAAAAACAACAGCATAATCTCTTTAAATTTAATCAGAAGCTTGTTAATAGCAGCTTACAAAGAACAGAGATCACTGAGGTTACTTACAGGCATAAAGCCGAGCTTTATTTATTTTATTTTTTAATCCTAACCTTAGGATAGTATTTGCAAACTATTGGCAATATCCACTGTGGTTTTACCACATGACTGTAATTTCTCCAAACTCAGTGAAGATGACCCAAGCCAGCAGTGCCACTTTGGACGTTATGTTGTCAGAGCAGACCTGCTGGGAGGTGTGCGATACCAGCACTGAGCCCAGGGGCCAACACCATCCAGCCACCTTGCTCACTTCCCTGCAGGACGAAGAGCACAATAACCCACAAAGTGAAAGGGGCAGCATGCATTTGAATCATCAGGATTGGTCACCTTCAGTGTATTCTTGTGATCCCTATGCCAAAACCTGTGGGTGGTGATGACAATTTCAACTGGCAATAGATTTAACCTCTCATTTTAACTTCTACCAACATCTAGTTACACGATTTGATGAAAACTCAGTATAACTATAGTCCTAGCTGTAACCAAAAAGGCATTTGCCTTTGGCTTCCCAATAGGCTTGTGCCATTTTTTTTGACAATGCTGTTTGAGTTCCAGGAGGTCTAGCCTCTTTCAGAGACCAATAGACATCATTGCGATGGTTGAAGTGCTGGCTAGATAATGCTAGATAATGTCCAAAATGGGAACCTTCAGAGTCCACATGCAGTTACACTGGTTTGCATAAGAAAACAGACAAGCAAGAGCTGCTGGAAACAATAAACCATGTGCTTGGGGTATCTAGGAAGAGTCTTGGCTGGTGAAGTTAAGCTTTTCACACGATAAGCAGTGCTCCAACTTTCACAGCTAACCAGAGCCAGCTGGGGAAGCAGCAGAGCTGCTCCTTTGCACGTCTGCTGCAATGGAAGCAAAGCATGCCAACAGCAGCCACAGGAGGCATGTCCAGCCTGGAGCTGAAGAACCAAAGCTTCCCCACAGCTGGTTCCTGATCCGAGGGGAGGCAACCAGGCTGCCCAGCCAAACCAAGGGCATCTCTGGGTGCCTGTGACCAGGGAAGTACAAAGGGCTGGGGAGTGGTGTTGCCTCCATTCACAAAATACAGTCCCTGCAGCCAACCAGCACAGTTCAGCACGTTTCCTTTCAAGTCTTTCTCACTTCACACTAATACCTTACTTTTAAACAGGGCACATAATGAGCCCTACAAAGTGATAGCATCACACCCATATCTCAGCAGTAACCTCAAGTATTTTGTAAAAAGCAGGTCTTAAAATTTTCCCGTTTTTCATTAGGTTTCAAAAAGCTTTAGATTTCCAACAGCAAGGTGTTTTTTTTTTCCTAAATCTCTGTCTAGTAACATAGCAACCACAACCAAAATGAAAGATTTAAAGACATAATCATAATTTTGGAAAATCTATCTATTCCCATTGAACATGTAAAGCCACACATCACAGATACAAATGATATAAAACATTGTTTTAAAACTGATGACTCTGTGACAACTATGCAACAAACAACTGTTCAATACTTTCTCAATTTATAGTAACCTCTTGGTCTCTTAAGCCTGTAGGACTTATGCTCTTGGTGCTCAAACAAGTTTTATACCTGTACATGCCCATTCTCTTTAATTGAACTACCCCAAATTTATATGGCAATAAAGAAGGTAGGATCACCTCCTATGTGTTTAAGCTTCCTAAACATTTAATCTAATCCCTACAGAACAAATAACCAAAAGTAAAATAAAGTACAAAGCTCAGGAGTCCTACAGGCACTTAAATTGTTTTATTTTCTTGTATTTAAACTATTGATTAAAGAAGTTATTGTACACTTCAGCCATAAAATTAAAAGCAAATTTACACCAATCATCATACCTATGATGACATCTTCAACCTGCTGCCTTGCCATAGAGGGGAATATATCTTCACCCACTTTCCTCTGCTGAAAAAAACCTCTGCAGGCACTACCTCTTGAGCTGCTGCTTTTCCATATGGGTGGAGGAATGAGGTGGGGGCCACGTTCAGCCAGTCACAGGGTGGTCTTTGTCCTTGCACTAAATGGCCTCTAGAGAAACCTCTTTCTCTAGCTCAGAGATATGCTCCTTCTGGTCAATGTTCTCACCTACTTTCTTTGGTGTGCCTGGAGCATGATTTGGCACATCCTTCCTAAGAGAATAAAACTTAAAGTAAAGGCTGCTGGTCTTAAAAGCAACCAAAGGAAAAAAAAATAGAAAGAAGAAAAAAAAAAGGCAACTTTCCAGGGACTGGGAAAGTAAATAAGACCCTCACCTTAAAGATTTTAAGGCTAACCTGATTAGGCAAATGCAAGCCAGAAATACAGATAGATTTGTATTGAGACCTGACAAATGAAGGAGAGAGTTTTTCATTGCTGATACTGAATCTCTTAAATTCATCATCTTATACAGGGTAAAAAGAAAACAAAACTGTTTGGTTGCCTCAGCAAAGCAGCAAATGAGGTGGCACAAATTTAAGGGAGGAAAGTACCTTCTTTCTAGGTATTACCCTGCAAAGACAATTATGCTCCAATAAGGAGATCTGGAGCATCACAGGCTTCTCACATTATTCCATGAGGGTTAACAGCACATCCTTCCATCGCCAAAAGCTACTGCGTTCCAGTCTGACGTATCTTGCTTACCAATTCCCAAACACCAAAACCAAATCACTGGCTGTAAACTGCAATGTGGACAGACAACACCCTACACCATCTGCTGACACTTAAATAACTCACTTCAAAATGTTTGACTTCTCTTCATAAGCATAAAATTGTGGCCCCCGGAGCCTTAGATCTGGTGTACCCACAGCACGTACCACAACATCACAGCTTTTCATTCCTGCTTGTTTCTGAAGCAGTGAGTGGCCAAATCAAAGTCTACTAAAGCAGACAGCTATTACAAAATTCTCCACAACACCGCATAGTGAGAGAAGGTTAATCTGTCACCTGCATTTGGAGACAATATATTCCTAGAAATAAATATTAACTAACTACCAGAAATTTTCTTGCTGTTTTTTTGCTTGAATGGCTCTATTAACCTGTAAGTCTGATGTTACTGTTCTAGTCCAGCTCATTAGACGGTTTATCCTAGTTCACACAGACGCTTCACTGCAAAGGCTGCCTGAAGGACTGAAGATGTACCGGATGGGGAAGGTTCATATTCTCACGAAAACCATGGCATAGCAGCAATACACTGAAAGAAAAACAGGTTTCCTTCTATATCAAGGGTGGTACTATGAGAAAGTTATCAGTTTTATGCAGATTCTCACCTTTGGGGCTCTTCTGGCTCTACATCAAGCCCTTGCAATCGTTTGCACTTTATTACAGTGCAGTATCAAAAACCAAAAGTACTGAGAAACAAGGAGCAGACACATTCTGCTCACTCCCTGATTAACTACCAGCTGGCATACCCCAATCAGGTGTCACCTGCACCCACACTCCCATACGAAATCAGTGAGACAATGTGTTAATCTATTGTCTTTGAAATTGATGTGCATTTGGGCAGGAGCAAAAATCACTCTGTAAGAGCCTTTTCGTGGGATGTAATCAAGCAATAGAATATTTTTTTTATATACTCTCTCTCCTTTGCTAGCAGGGTGTATAAAAATGTTCAGCATTTGATTTGAATGAATTCAACAGTATAGTGACACTTTTACAAGTTACGCCTTCCCAAGAAATGTATCTTGCAAAGGCTTTATCAAAGGTTTTGGCAGTACCTGGCAAAGCACCAGAAATTCACGACATCATCACTGAATAGACCTCCTAATAAACACACTCATTCACAGGGAGATTTGTCTACATGTATACAAAATCTTCATCTCGAAGCATTTTACAGCTGATCTCAGAATGCAAAATTAAGCTGTATTTTATTTTCTTTGCAAAGCAAGCAAGCCCTACTCTATGTTAGCCTGGCCAAGCACTATGGCACAGATTTACAGATCAGAAAAGTGAGTTTCTCACCTTCTGTTAGAACAAAGATTGCCATAAACTGAGCAAGCACTTGGGGACTGCAAATTTTCCCAGTTTAAGAAGTATCCAGAGGGAAGCTGTGTCTTGGTCTTTACCAAGTTGTTATCTCTGATCAGTTCTCATTTTCCTTAAAGAGGACTGGAATTTCTCATGGGGAGATGAAAGGGAATCATTAAATCTTACGTAAAACTAATGACTGCAAAGCCAATATAAGCACGGCCATGGAGACCTGCCCAGCCTCCATGCAGTTGAGGAGAAGTCTTCTAACTAGCAATCAGTATGAATGTACTTTCAGAAAACGAGTATCTGCTCTCAGTTTTTAAAATATGAAAATATAAGCTCTAGTGAGTGTAATTTAAAATTATTTCTATATGCAAGTGTAATCATTGTAATAGCAATAACGATAATAGCAACAATTACAAGAACGTTAGCAGTAAATAAGGCAAACGATAGTTAACAGAGTAAATCAAGGATCTCTCGGACAGAGGTAGAAAGCACGATGCGTGGCCCTCCATACACATACACTGACACAGAGCAAAGAAGCTTTGCTTTGCACGAGACCACCACCACACAGGGGCTTCTTCAGAAGACTTTGGTTAAAGCACTCAGATACCTGGGGCAGGGCTGCAGCAGCTCCCTCCCTCCCGTGCTGCAGGCTTCCCTCTCTTCCAGCTCTGGGCAGAGCTTCCCACTGCCCATGGCCACGCTCCGCACTCCACGGTGCCGGCTCCGGAAGCCGGGGGCGAGATCTCCCCAGCTACACGTCTGTGAGCAGGTGCTCCACGCCGACCACTCGGACACTTCACAGTCTTTAGCGATGACACAGGACTTGGAAGTCAAAAGAACAGCATCTTGCACACAAAGGCTGCAATAAGAACACAGTAAAAGAGTAAAAAAGTAAAAGCACTGAGGAGGTCTTGTTTACTAATCTGAGTACTTTTTCAGCCCAAACTCCCAAATATTTTCCCCTAAGACAAGAATAAATCCATAGCCATTTGGGGTGAATCAGAAGACTTGCATCAACACCAATACGACGAAGGTAAGAGGAGCTGCAAGGCACATACTGCATTCCCAGAGAATTCTGGGTGCTCTCCTGCATGCTGAGCATTTTGCAAATAATACAGCTAATTTACTTCAAGTTAAAAAAAAAAAAAAAAACAAACGATGCTATACTTGCACCTGTGCTTTTAGAATTTCACAGTTTAACCAGGACTGAAAATAAAAGGCAAGCCCCAGGAGATGAGCTGCCTCTGGTGAACGTCCCCATCACCCTGCACACATCGCTAGCTGCCCAGCATCCATCCGTCCTGGTGTCAGTGCATCCTGCTGAGCAACTCTGCTCTTTTACAAAAATAATTAGTCCCACATTAATACAAAATGTTTCAATTCTGTGAGGTTGTTACCAAGCAAGCAAGTGCTGCTAAACAAGGTCAGAGGGTTTTCGAACCTGATAAAGCACAGGAGACCCTGGCACACTGCAGCCGTGCGTGTGTTTCTGGACTCAATTACATTACTCCAGCCTTCATTAGGAAATAATCCTCATTCATTTTGTAACACAACAAAAAAGGCTCAATGCAATGGAAAAACGAATTTTAAGAGCTGAACTGTAGAAGTCCAAGAGTGCTGTCTCTTGCCCTGCGCACCCTGGAAACAACCATGCAGGGCGCAGCTGCCTCTCCTCAACCTCACTACAGCTGGAGATCATCCACCAGGTCACCAGGATGGGAAAGAATCCTCTGTTGTGCCTCAGAAACCTTAGATAACTGACATCAACAGAGCAGGAAAGGATACACCAGAAGATGACAGAGTTAGGTATGAGCAGAGACGTCACTGGAATGCCACAAAGGATGGACACAGGCAGGGGAAAAAGGAGGGGGAAAAAGAAAAAGAAAAAAAAAAAGATGAAACCTGGGAAAAAAAGAGTCACCAGGAAAAAAGAACTAAGATTTTCTGAGTTCTGCCTAGTGTTACACAGATGATGCAAATCGCTCTCCAAAATTAAGACCATACATGAACTCAGTGTGAACTCTCTTTAAATTCGTCTTCTCCAGTCTCCAGTTGCTCACAGTCAGGCTTTTACCAACTGTAAGGAGCAAATACATGTGCACTTAAAAGGTGTGAAATCCAGAGCTGCTGCCAAGGAGCCAGTTATTACCTCGCTTAATATTACTTATAACACAGTTTGACTAAGCTAACTTTCTCTACAGAAAATACTCTGGGCAATCATTTCAGGATTGCACAGCAATCTCATAGGGGGTGCGGAGAAGATAACGGGCATTCATTCGCTTCTCCTCCAATTTAGAAATTGGTCCATTTTTCACGAAAGTCAATAGGAATATTGCCACTTATACGTGATCAGGTTTGACTACATCCTGAATTACTAGCATAATACAGCATTTAGTGACTTAAATTTACACTTTTTTGTTTGAAGTGTAACGCTTTTTGTCGCAGTTTCACCACCTAGAATAATAGTCTCACAGGTGCTAGTAGGATGAATTTGCTAAGGTTTAACAGCTTCATGGAGCAGAAAGAACCTCTGATACAGCCAAAAAACTATTCTTGTTTATATCCAAAAAAGACTTCTCACGCCTCTATTACATGCCAAATGCAACTAATTACAAAGCTGTACCTGGTAAAAACCATCAATACTATTGAACCAAGGCCTAAAAAATCATAATCATTATATCTGAACTTCTGCTGGGCCGGTGATTTTGAGTCTTGGTTGGAACATTGGGTTAGGCAGAGTGACACAAATTGTAACCTCATTTTCCATTCAGTATTTTTTGAACACAGTTATCAGGTGAACTACCAGTGCCACAATGATAACAAGGAACAAGAATTCGTGCTTTTAAGTAGATAAAATACCAGCAAATAGAAATCATTGTCCTAAGTGATTATACTAGAAAACCAGAGTTAAACTACGAACACGGCAGGGAGGGCAAGTGATCTCACATTCTAAAGAGTAATTGATACTTTGCACTCAGATACCAATAAGAAAAACCAAAATCGCTTTTGGGGCAGCACCACCGTAAATGGAAAATTTAAGTCTGGTCTGATCTTTGCTGAAATACCAAAGAGAATGAAGCCTTTAAAAATCTGCTTTGAGGTCTTCTTCAAAATTAGTATTGCTAGCCCCAATTCTTAGCAAGGCAATAGCTACTACACCTGTCCAAAGGGATTCAAACATACGCCAACACTTAGGCTGCAAAAGACATCTCTGCCCGGCAATCATGCTTGTTATTTGCAAGGCTTTCAAGTATGTGAAGACTGAATAGCTATTTCTTTCCCTGAAAATCCTTCCACTGCTCCTGCTATAAATGGCTAACGAGAGAACTTTGTTGACCTTAAGGTGAACAAGACGTGGAGCTTGCAATTTCCACCCTTCTGCTTGGGAAGATGTTTTTGAGGGAGAATTGCATACAACTGCCTAACAGAAAGTGAATCTAATTAACTCCTACCCGCTCATTCAGAGCCTCAAAGTCAAATTAACCGTGACACTGAGCAACACAAAAACAAATGTAAAAACTCGCTCTGCTCTTTTGCATGAAATTCAGACATTCTTTCATGTCACTGATGTATTTAGAACAACCTGATATGGAGAACACTGATGTGAGAGACATCGGTAGATCTCAGCCCACAAACCTCAGTACCCAAACGAATGGGGAAGGAAGGAAGGAAGGAAGGAAGGAAATCTTGGCGATGGGAGGTGCTTCATGCACCCAGTTTTTAAACTAACTTTCCACAAACTAATGTATTCAGGTTAGATCTTCCTTTTGGGAGTAAATCTGGTAATGGCAACATAATAGCATACACACTGGTGCTTTCTGCACTACAGGGCTGGCTTGGTAACTGTAAATCTCCAGGAATTGCTTTGCAACCTATGCTGTGTTGCCTGTGGTTTAAAGATGGATCAGTTTAACAGGCAACAGAAGCATGAACCACTCAAGATGCAGAGAGCCCTCCTACTCTCCTGTGTACTAAAGGGGAATAAACCACATACAAAAAAAAACATTAAGCCAAAGGAAACCTACACCTACACCTCTTTCACACTCTCATAGTCCTGGAGCTACATGCAGAAAAGCAAGGAGACAAGGAGGAAAAGGAGCTCTGTTCTCCTGCACAGCTGCATGTTCCCTGTAGCAGCACTAGGCTGCTGGCTAATGCCAGTGCGGAGCAGGGCTCTTCTCCCCATCTCCAGCACTCTCCCACACCTTGCTCCATCCCACACAGCAATTGTGAAGCCTCAAGCTGAACTACACCAGCTTTCTGTTCTGGACAAAAAGTAATTCACCAAAAAAACAGTAAGTTTTCCATCACCTCAGCGCACCAGTGCTACATGCCTTGCAGTCACACAGTCATTACAGCCACCTCCACGAGTGGGAACCTGTCTGTCAGCAGGGGAGTGAGACCTTCCAGGAGCTAGACGGGAATGGGCACAGCACGGAACTGATCCCTGGTGTTCTTTAGTTTCCTCATGCATATCAATGCATCCACAACGAAAAGTGAATGCATTAGAGAATGAGACAGGAACATGTTGTCGTTAAAAGTTTAACAAGAGTGAGTGCTGGATTCTGCACCAAGAAAAGGGCAACCCTGGGTATGTACAGAGTGGGGGACGAGAGGCCGGAGAGCAGCCCTGTGGAAAGGGATCTGGGGTTCTGGTGGCAGCAAGCTGGATCTGAGTCAGCAGTGTGTCCTGGAGCCACGAGGGCCAGCCATGCCCTGGGGTGCTCAGGCCCAGCACTGCCAGGTGAGGGGAGGGATTGTCCTGCTCTGCTCTGCCTGGTGCAGCCTCACCTCGAGCACAGGGTGCAGTTGGGGTGCCACAATATAAAGACATAAAACTATTAAGAGAGGGTCCAAAGGAAGGACACAAAGATGAGAAGTGTTTAGAGGACAAGGTGTGTGAGGAGCAGNAATACTGAAAGGCTCATCTTCAAAATAACTTCTGGCACATTCAGAGGCCACGTCCAAAGCCACACTGCGGTGACAGGAGGCAGCACCAGGAGGACAGGGCCCTACAGCAGCAGCAGGAGCTCCTGGCAGCTCAGGAAGGCTCAGGTGAGGTGCCAGGCCTGGGGGGCAACATGTGCTCAAACCCACACACTGCAGAGCAAGAACATCCTGACACAAGCTAAGCTACGCTGCTAACGTGTTTCACTTCTTTCCCTTTCTCTGATGTTGTCTCCTATTCTGTAAGCAATTAGCCAACCCGACAGGCTGCAGAAATAAACACTATTTGCTCTATGCACATGGCTAATAATATTAAGCTGTAATAATGAACATAATATTGCAGTGTTACTAACAGCATCTGAAAACGTTTTCCCATAGGAAACTGGCAATGAGGGCAACATGATTACTGTACAGGTCTCATAACATATTTTAACGTCCTTGAGAGGAGCCAGGGCTATTCTGATCCTGGCGATGTCATATACTAGATCTGTGCTGCAGAGGCTCCTTTGGCAGAAGACACACACATCCCTTCTGCAAGCACACAGCAAGGTAAGGAAGACCTCCATACAAGCAGCCAAAGGGAAAGGGAGCTGGGAGATTACAATCCAAACAAGCATAGGGCTCTGGTGTCTAAGATGGGTAGGTTTTGGTGCCTCCAGAACTTAATACCCCAGATCCTCTGTTTCAATTAAAAATAAATGCTGACTTATATATGGGCTTCCCAGGCAGACTTTGAAATCTTAGGGCTACAGAAGCAGTGAGCTTTCAGAACAATTTGAAAACCAAAGAAAAGCATCTAGTTATTATTGGACAGTATTTCCAAAACCTTGCTCTAGTTGAAAGGAAAAAAAAGGAAGAAAAGTGGTCACTGTTCACTTGTTTTGTATTCTTTTAATGAAAGCAAAGGAAATGAGATTTTTTTGAAAAAAACCCTAGAATGGAGAATCTCCTCCTTATCCAGTAGCTCAGGGATTTGTTTCCAAGCCTGAGCACGGAGGCTCAATTCCTACATCTGCTGGAAAGGATCCGAATGCACACCTCCTCTCCCAGAACAGAATCACAGCCATCACATGGAAGTGTTTAGAGCACAGCATTTCCTCCTCTGCACTGTAAAATTTTGTACTCATCTAGAGAACAGAATGGTGTCAACAGCAGAAATTGCAAATAATTTTTCCAAGAAATGTACAGCAGCACAGTGGTTAAGTGCTATCCACTAGGAAATGGATAATGTAAATTCAAATTACAGAGGCAAACAAAAGAACTGAATACTGCTCAACCATATCCTTGATGGATGCTTTATCCCTTGACTGAATTTGACCTGAATTTTCACTTACAAAAGGCAAAGTAAACAGAATCCCAAATCCAATTCTATTATATCATCATCACCTTACACACTGAATGAAGAGTTTAAAAAATAGATACCTAAAAAGGAATCTAATCCAAATAGCAAAAAAAAAAAAAAAAAAAAAAAAAAACAACCATTTCCTCTCAACATTACCTTCTCAGTATGCTTACCAGGAACACTAAGTGTACATAGTGAGCACATCCATCAGGTTAGAAAAAGCAAGACAAATTTATTTAGGATTTCAATGTGTAGCTACAAGCACTCATTTCACTAAATTACAATTTAGTGTCTAACCCAAATTTGGGGGAAAAAATAGGAATAAAAGTTCCTGTGTCTCACCACTCGGTAGGTTTTTGCAACTGCGACAAGACAGAAAACCAAAACTAGCAGAACTTTTAAACGTATATTTCTTGCAACTTTTTCAGAGATTTTCTTATATGTATGGAAGTGTTTATGTGTGGTTTTGTTACTGGATATGTGATTGAAAGCTAATTTTCTTTATCTGAAAAAGAACAAAAAAAAGCTTCTTAAAATAAAGCAAGTCTTAAGAAGCTTGAAATCATATCTATAAAATCACTTCATTTCAATCATTTTTTTAATTTTTTTTTTTGCAAAGATGAAAAGTTCATATCAGAATTGTTTTAGAACAGAAATGGAACCCGTCTCAAGTTCTACTGACATTGCAGTTTGTCAGGTGTTAATTTCAAGTATTTTTGAAAAAGAAAAGATCCATCTCTATCTTTCCTCATCCTCTCTTCCTCTTCTGTTCATTTTGACAAATGTAGATCCTCCAATCTAAGCAATATTTCATCAAAAACATTCCCTGCTACTAAGCACCTGACACAGTATGCCCAATCTTCCAAGTACTTCTGTTCGTTTCAAAGTAGTTCCACTTTACAATGTTTACTTTTAAATTTCCTAGAATTTTCTTTTGCACCTCTAAGGCTGATAACAGACACACATCTTCACAGAACCAACTATTCAAGTGAAAAGAATATTTTCTTCATACTGCAAAGGATTCTTCAGCTCCCACCTAAGGGTACAACTGTTAAACCAAAGGATCCTTTTTTCTGGATTCAGCTGCATGACTTGAGAGTTGGTGAAAAACTGAAAACAAATGTCAGGCACATCTCCTGCTGCTGCTACTTATCTCACAGGAGAAAGGACAACACATTTGCTATTCTCATTAATCACAAACTTGTTAATGAAGAGGCCAAAATGAATTTTCTGCCAGTAACCTTGCACTTCTAAGATATGAATGCATTCAATCATTTAGTCTTTAAAAAACTTGCACCCATCCCATTAAAATCCAACTTTTTGGCAAAGCACGGTTCTTTCACACTGAGCACCACAACCCCTCCATTGGCATGCACAAGGAGACTGCTGCTCACCAGCATGGCTGGCTGACACACAGCTCTGAGATTAGAAAACAGTAAGTTTATCAACTTTGATAATAAATTACACAACAGATTCCACTTGTGAACACCACAGAGCCATCTCTGCCATTGCATTATAGATTTGGAAATGAGCTGAGTATACATTTGCCATCTTTACGTGGCCTTTGACAGGTAACAGCATTTAACTGACCGCTCACGTCATCTGTCATTTTTCCTAGTCAGTGGCAGAAGGAATGAGTGGTGGTGATAAAATCCCAGCACAACAGCATAATTATGCAGCTTAGAGATCTCGTGAAAGCACCTCTAGGGATATTTCTCTCTCTTCCCTTACTATCCCAGAAATTTAATTTGTAACTCTCATTGGTACTTACTCAACAGTGTTATTCTAAATAGGAAATCTCAGCCAGGAAAATGAAAAAGCACAAATAAAGCACTTCTTCCCAGTTTTACAGCAGACATTTGGCTGTCTGCCAAACCCTGCTTCAGGGTTATGCAAATGCGTTTACTCTTCTTTATCGGTAGCCAAAATATCATCACTCTTGCAAAGCGACATCTGCAAGATCTGGTCCATTCTTCAGGAGAACAACAGCAAATATGCTGCACAATGAAACAAGGAAAGCATTAACACTGTTTAAGGGAGCTGTTGTTAGGGGTGTTTGCTATATCAGTGACACTCAAGCCCTGGAATTAAACACAATGGATTTCACGCTGGATTTTAGGTTTAGGTTTCAGGTTTCCAAGTTCAAGCTCCTGGGTTACAATTAATAACAAGTTCGTTTTTAAAAAGAACTGTGCAATCTGTAGATGTTCCTCTTGTACATTTGCTTAGTAAGAGTAAGGCAAGAACTAGCCTCAGCTCTCTGCAGTAAACCTGAGACACAAACTCAGCAGAAAAAGTGTGCCAGGAGGCAGCTAATGGAACTACATGTTCCCATATGGGGGGCTGGATCAGCTAAAAAAAAGCAAAAAAGAAAAACAAAAGGATCCAAAAAAATCAGAAAGGACGAGGGAAGAAGACAGCTTGATCCCAGGTTAGAGACACTAAAATTAAACCATCTGTGACCTTCTGTGCTGTCATCCAGAAATTCAATGTACTACTTGCATTAATGAAATGAAGAGCAAAGTATGAAAAACAGTGGCTTCCGTTCCTCATTCCTACAGCAGAAATACTGGTGAGAGTGTGAGAGCAGAGACAGTGAAATTTCAACAAGTCAGGATTCCCTATCCAGAGCCTCTGATAAGGAATAAGATACAAGAGCCAGAAAAGCAGCTAACGCGTGGTAGTGTACATAAACCTGCTGCAGGTCTCACAGTGACATAAATCACAAGTAACTCCATTAAAGTCAAGCAGCTACATGAGTATAAAATCTGTATATTTAGAATCAGCATATATTTAGAGAAGTAATAAAGTCAAGATGTTAGAAACTGCAAGAACAGTTCACAAATCTTGACTTTTTTCCAAGCGATATAAAAACACGTACTTTGCTACAGATGTAATAGGAGGAGGTAAGAAAAAGGCTGGAATGTTTATTTTCACCTCACTGTGTGTGCGAAACCGCTACTGACATTAACAGGGGTAGAGCATTGGACACAGAATACAATCATAGAATCCTTAGAATTGGAAGGGACCTTCAACGGGCATCTGTCCAACTCCCCTGCAATGAACAGGGACATCTACAGCTCGATCACGTTGCTCAGAGCCTGGACCAGTCTGACCTTGAATGTCTCCAGGGACAGGGCTTCCACCACATCTCTGGGCAACCTGTTCCTTCACCACCCTTATCGTAAAAAAAATGTTATCTCTCCAGTTTGAACTTGTGCAGGCACCAGGAGCTATGGACACTGAGAACAATTGATTTCTGCAAAATTCAGGAGCAGGATTTTTCCCAGAATCACAGAGTAGTTGAGGTTGGAAGGGATCGCCAGAGGATCACCTCCATTGACCTGCTGGCCCTCCCTAACGCACGCCCAGGATACCCTTGGCCTTCCTGGCCACAAGGGCATGCTGCTGGCTCATGGCCAACTTGGTGTCCACCAAGCCTTCTCCCCCGTCCTTCTCCCCAGAGCTACTTCACAGAAGGTCAGTCCCACACCCACACTGGTGCTTGGGCTATTCCTCCACAGGTGCAGGACTCTGCACTCACCCTTGTTGAATTTCAAGATGTTCCTTTCTGCCCATGTTTCCAATCTGTCATCACCCTTATGAATGGCAACACAGCACTCTGGGGTATCAGCCACTCTTCTCACACTTGCTGAAGAGGCTCTCTATTCCTTTCATACAAGTCCCTGATGATTTCTGAACAACTTCTACTATTGTTGAAAAAATGGACAGAAGTTCTTCAAAAATCTGGCTTCTGACTTTCTCAGAACTCAATCAATTCCTCAGTAATCTATAGCTTCTGGCATCTGCCCAAATTCAATCTGAAGTCAAATGGCAGAGCTCAGATAGTTTAAATGTAAATATGAGAAATGCAGAGAATAAATCTTTCCATTATTTGCTGCACATTATTGTAACCTTCACATCTGAATTACAGTAAAGCGACCCGCATAGACTAAGCCAAATTGTTAAATAAAACATGAGAGTAGAAATCAACAACTGCTACCAAAGAAATAAATGCAAGTCACAGATCTTGTATTGGCATCAGTTACCCAAATGTGAAGGCTCCTCAACGAGCAGGGAACAACCATGGCTTCACTCACTCTATCTGGCCAAGAAACATCTAGTAAATTCACAAGGCCAAACTTTTCAGGCTTAAACTTCTTGTTTTATTCAGTGTTGATTTGTAAGAATTAAGGGGTTTAAGTAGGTGCTATTTTAGCTTCTCCAGCCAAATATATGCAGGAGGTGATTGAGAGCGGAACCTTTCCATGCTCAGCACCTCCCACAGCGAGAGGTGATATACACATATCTTCGTTTCCTTGAGGGTTCCACAAAACAAGAAAAACTAGGAGAGAAATATTAAAATCATAAAATGAATTAAACAGTCACAAATCGTAGAAGTATGCAAAATATTCAGCAGATGCTAGCTTCACAAGAAGGGAATTAAATCAAAAAGCAGACTGTAAAGAAAACACATAAAAATTTGCATTTAAAACTCGAGAAGGTGTGTGCATTTGCTGCAGTTTGGCTGTGCAAAGTGGTAACCCATGAAAGAAAGGAGATAAAAGCAGAAACTCGGAAGCCCCCTTACCTCAGCACAGTGTGTTTGCCATCACTCCTCACGCAGCTGACTGCCCTGGTCTGGTAGCCAACCTGCACGCCGCGGGGATGCTGCTGGGCCTTGGGGCCTTCAAGCCACGACGTGCTCTGCTCTCCAGAGTCCTCCCCCAAATCCAACATGGCGTCCTCGCGGCGCGGCAGCCTGCACTCACCCCAAGGCCCCACCTTGAGGCTGTACGTGTGCTCCTCCTCACCGAGGGGACAGGCAGCAGTGGCGCAGGTCCTCGATTCGGTCAGGTTGGGGCACGCAGCACCCCCGTAGAGAGGAGGAGCGATGACAGCGCGTGTCCGGTGCTGCAAGCTCTTGGCACAGCCCCCACTGCACTGGGACCAGGGGGAGAAGTCTGTGACAACGCAGTCCCGCGGGCACGGCACCAGGCAGGCCTGCTCGAGGGGTGGCCGTGGCGCCAGGTGCTCGCAGATCTCGCCAGCCACAGCGCTCCGGTCCAGCTTCTGGATGCAGCGGGCGCTGCGGTGCTGCAGGCCGTGCTGCGCTGTCACGCAGGGCCCGGCCTCACCACCGGGCACGCAGGCTCCCCATCCCGAAACCTCCCACTCAAACAGCTCCAGGTGCCAGTCGCAGACCTTGAAGCAGCGCCGTTGGCTTTCGGGCTTCTCCTGCTGGTCACAGTTGATGTGGTGAGATGTCCAGCCCTCGGTGTGGGTGCACCAAACAGCCCGGCTTCGCGTGCCCCCCGAACCACAGTCACCCACACATCGGCCCCAGTGACCTGCAAAAGAGGGAGGGTTGAGCCATGCCAGGCCACCCTAACACCCAACAGCAGCAAAATCACAGTCTGGCATCCATTAAAAAGTCAATAACTGCCAACCAGTCCCTAAAACCAGGTAAATGCCACTTGATGAGATGATCTTTAAGGTCCCTTCCAATCCCAGCCAGTCTATGAATGCCTCCAAAGGCCTACAAGACACTTCTCTTACTCATGTATTCTTACTGTGGGAAACCAATCACTCCCCAAAACCTGGAAAAAAATGTTGTTTTCCACTGTCACACAATGTCTCAAATTTAAGGCAGGCTGGGAACATTTCTGCAGCAGTGAAATGCATCCCAAAGCCTGAGGAAATATGAATATTTAATTCCACTTGTACAAATGAATATAAAAATGATCATAAACGAACAATAATCTAATAGGAAAAGAAAGTCAAGTTAGATAAGGGGAAAACATTCTTAACAGGCCAACTAGTCAATGGAATAAACTGCTCAGGAAAGCAGCTGAACCATCATTTGTGGTGATAAAGTGGTGTAGATAAATACCACGGAAATTGGAGCATGCGCTTAATAGTTCAAAATGGAGAAAGTGACATTACACAATGGTGCACGTACTGTTGAGCAGGTCCTGCAGGGTGCTGCTTTGTGAGCAGGGCCCTATATAGCAAAATGGGCCCCTCGTGTGCATCAACTTCTACATCACTCCATTTGCAGTACCGCAGGTGGGGGTACAGTTGGTCATTTGGCAAGAGAAATGGAATCAAAATTAAACCCAAGAACCTCATTTTTAGTTCCAGAGCACATGAACGTACATATGTAACTATATGAATGTTATTTACAGATTTTCAAGTGAACTTAAATTAGACAATTCAATGAGGCTAAAGAGAAATATTTTTTCCCTAAAAATATTATTCCACAAAATCCACCAAGCCCACAAAACAATCTAAGGGCTGTGAAGTACAAAATTGCTTTCAGAATGAGTAGAAAAGGTAGTGGAAAGCACTCAGGCCAAATCTTAGCATATTAAAGGGATTTTGATGATCATGTCTCAAGAGAATCTCATCTCATTCCTAAGTTTAAAAACTTTCCAGAACGTCGTAACGGAACCATTTCACTCGGTAAGAACACTGCATGGGTAATCTGCACTTGAAAGTGCACTGCAATGACCCTATCTTTTGTATTTTTCTCAAGGCAGAAAATGAACTTACAATAAATAGGTCGATTTATATTAAGAAATGCTACTCCAGTCAAGTTTTTCAAAATTGATTCTAAAACTACCGGAATCACTTGTACGCTTACACTAAGAAAACAAGCACATAAAATCCAAAACAGCCCCATAATGGCTGCAATTATAATACCATGTATTTCATCCAGCTGATGATGGTTGTGTAGGCAAACCTGTTGTTCTTTCTATACGGGTAGAGGAGTGAATCTCCCAGACCCAGGGCGTTCACATTGTGCAAATAAATAAGTAAACAATGTCCTTCTCATTTTTAATATAAGGTAAAGTAAATAGTTTGGGTACAGCCAAGCTTCTCCTACTATGCATCCTACACATCTGCATGGGGATCTAGGGGCAGAGCAGTGACCTAAACACGAATCTTGAAGAGCTCCATTGAGTTATCACTGCTGACTCTCCTCTGGCATCCCCACTCCTGACCTCATGGACTTTTAGTGACCAAGCCACTACAGATCTCCTCAGGGAGTGATCCCACCATCTCCCTTTGCACCACTTGCTGCCACCATCCTGCAGCCCAAGGGCTGAGCTTAAAGCAGATATTCCAGGAGATGCCCCTTTTGTGGCTGCTTTTTCTCCATCATCCTCCAGGCTATGACTGCAACCCTACCCTCAGTCTGACACCTCCTCCTGTGGTCAACAGGCAGCAGGCAAGAAGGGTTTTCAGAATCATCAGGGTTTAGACAGCTCCAGCTTTGATGAATCCAGTCTTCAGGCTACGTGAAAAATCTTTGTCCCTTTTATGTCCCTATTTCACACCAAAAGATACCAGTGCAAGATGAGGACTCAGTGACACATACCTTGAATGGGAAAACACAGCAGCAAACTACTCCACAAACGGCACTATACTAATTATAGCTAGTTATAGTTATGATTTTCAACATAATTAAGTGGGTTTAAAAACTGAAGATTCAGAAAACTGCGATTTTATGCCTAGTTCAGTTACATGAAGAGGTCTTGAGACAATTCAAATGCCCATTCTTGATATGTCACCTTGACTTAAAAGACTATAGCAAAAAAAATGCCAACAAAATTCAAAAACAGACATTGGATTATGTAGATGCTGCCATTTTGCTAAAAATACAATTCAAACTCAAGTACTAATTGGTTTTTATTAACAGAGGAAAGTAACTGCTACAAAGAGTAAGCATCACAATGTAATTGTACCGTGAGCTTATTTCAACATTTATCTATCTGAAACAGTTTAACAAAGGTAATTTCATTTTTTGAGATCTGGAAGTTTCAGTACAGGCAAAGTTTATTTTTTCACAGTTCATTTTTATAGCTAAAATTCATAACCAATATTGTTTCACTGCAGCTTTGTGCAGAACAGTATTTTGCTCATGGATTGCTTGGAACACACTACACCAATTTAGGATTTACTACTTAATTCTTAGGACAGGAGGATTTCAAATCCATATTTCTCTACATCAAAATACCACTAAAAATCCCCATAGAGTAATAAAAAGCCACTGTAGAAGAGGACCAGACAAATTTAACTCACCAATGCTACCACTGTTCTTTCACTGCTGCGCACAATTCATCTCTTCAGTATTTATATTTTCCTGGGTTGTTGCTCATGAACCATTCTATCTAATAGCTGCAGATTTACCAGCTCTGACACTAACAGGACAGATAGAGATGCAGCAGAAGCCTTAGAAAGAAGTGGCCATTATTTAATGTCAGATGTGAATTTAGAGTGAAAAATTACAAATAAAAGAAAGGACTCATGAGCAATTACACTATCATTAGACACATCACAATTTGCAATTATTCTCTGGCAAACATGCTAAAAACGCAGCCTATTAGGCTGCTCGTGGCATAGCAAAAATAAGCACGAACAAGTAAGGCTAAAAAATCAGATGCAAATCCCATTACTATAGACTTTTTTTTCACTTCCAATGATCTCTTCAGGACACAGCAGTAAACTTATCCACAATGTTTCATTACTCGGTTAAATACCCTGTCCAGTAGCTTAATCAAGGTGAAGGATATAAATACTTCCAGGACAACAGTCTGCTTTGTAATTAGTATTTAACTATATTTTTAGAGGAGCCACATTAAATTTACACCTTCCTTGAAATAAATCTGCGTCAATTAAAAGAAACATCTCAGCAGAACATGAGTAACAGCATTAACAATATTTTTTTAAGAGCCCACTAGAACTCGCGCATCAAAGGCTAGAACTGTAAAAAGATGCATTCCGACTCCCAATTGGGAGGCCATTGATAATTAAAGCAAAAGACTAAATAAAATGAAATCTATTTCACAGTGATCTGTCTATGGAAAGTACAAAGAGATGAAGATAAAAGATACTGTCCATCTCCTAACCACTGTAACCCAATCAGATACTGGACCTGGTCTCATGCCACCAAAGTAATGTTTTCTGCCCACCTAGGAGCAAAGGCCTCTGAATTCAAGATGGCAAATGTGCAGAGAGAAGCTGAAAACTTCAACAAAGGTGTCCAAGATGCAGTAAGAGCTTCCAGAAGGCAGGAGAATTTACAGAAATGGACCACAGAAACACAACTGCAGTAAGAAAAAAGGATGTTCAGTGACTTATGTGGCCAACGACTACGTTCTGTAAACAACATCTCAGGGAAGCTGCATGGCATTTAAACAATCAAAATGAAAAATGCCCCTGAAGCCAGTCCCTAAGAGTCATCTAGCTATAATCAGGTTGTCCTACTAACAAATTACCAACAAAACCCCTCTGAAGCAAAGACTGGCACCAAACTGGAGGATCCGGTGGTGCTCTGGAGGGTTAACAAGACAAGCGCTTTGGCACACAGCTCACATAGGCAGGCTCCTTTGGGGTTTTCAAGACCTGACTCAACTAAGGCACCTGGTGGGAATTCCATGCTGTGAGCAAGACGTTCAACCAGATGACTGCCAACTGTCCATTCCAACCTGGATTATTCTAGTAACACTCCGCAAAGAAGCATCTAATAAAATCAGTGACTGTTCAAATAGGAACAATTATCATGCCAAAAAAAATGTTTAAATGTTTTTTTACTAAAAAATGACACTGAGATTTGTGAAGTCCCTAGAAACTTGAAACTGCAGAAATAAATCCATTAGTCAACCAAACTGAAGGGAATATCTATCAAAACACTGTTTCCAAAAATGAGAAGTCAGGTAATGAGAAACTAAACAAAGACATCTCACCATCTCTTACAAGACATCTGCAACACTATGGGGTTATAATGACATGAAAGCATTTAATAAATCCAGTCCATCTAATAAAGACAAACTACACCTTGTTCTGTTTGCCATCCATCTTTTATCCAACAGAAAGATAACTGTGTAATTAGCCCAGGGAGCTCCTCCAGTCCAGTTAGAAGCAAGCAATATAGCACTGCAATTGCAGTTTATTCAGTATAGTGGGCACTGATCTGCATTTCCTGCCTGCACAAGCTACCTACAATTATGCAATAATTATGTTTGAAAGGATCCAGTGACATCTGCTCTTTGACACACAGGTCACAAAAACTTAAGGCAAGCCGGCTATTCAGACAATAATAACCTATTACAGACACAATGAACCACCACTAAATAGCAACTCTTAAATAGATAACCCAGTAAGAGTTGCTTAATAAGTATGTTATTGCTTAGTAAGGACTGCTACAACAATTATGCTCTGTTTAATATGACATTTAGCTTAATTGCAATTCATTCAATAAGCATCTTCCACAATTATTCTGTCCCTGTAGCTTTGTACTAATTTGCAAACTTAAGATTGGATTAGCAATCAGTTAAATAGAGTACTGGGTTAGCAATTTCTTTCAAATACGCTATAGATATATTCCAAGTTGCATCTGATATATAAAATATTGAAAGAATTCTGGAAAAATAAGTGGACTATCACTGGTATAGTCCTCCACTTTTTTTTTTTTTTTTTTTT
>WBMW01003413.1:2321288-2373284 GCA_013396635.1 Penelope pileata
TTTTTTAACCGTGTCTTTTAGTTGAAGTATCAAATTTAAGAGCAGTTATTCTAGATCTTGACCGTTTGTGCTTAAACAGAACGGACTAATTGTTAGCATAGGCAAAGAGCCCCAAACATCAGAACAGAGGTATGATGTCATGGATGCCTGGCTGAGGAATAATTCCACCAGATGTGCCCACAGCCCCCAGAAGATCACTGCAGTGTACACTTTAATCAAACACTTCTGCTTGAAATGTAATATAGCTGCTCCAGATGTAATTCTAGTATCCCTCCACCAGATCATGTTTATAGGAAACAGAAAGCTCCATTCATTTTGAGATGCTGAGAACAGATAATACTGGCTAGAACAACATGTGAGCTTTATTTCTAACAGCATTAAAACCAATTAATCATAACTATTATTAACAATGGCCAAAAAATAAACTCCACCAAACTGGTTTCTTCAGTTTTGGCCATCAGCAGCATGCAAACTACTGTATGAGAAGCTTTTGTTGATGTATGTAATTTTCATATAATTTTACGAGAAATATGTAATTTTTAATGAGACTTGAATGCTTATTTATTATGAATGAAACTGTTAAAGATTATATGAACTACCACATTTTTTAACCACTAAATTCATGCTAGGTATGATACAAAGGCATTTGATAACTTCCCACAGAAATACTTGCAGCGATTTGAGCAAAGGTCTTAGGATGCTGATGAAAGCGTAACACTCACATAGTGTGCTCCCTCTGTGTCACTGCATGCTGTCCATTTGCATCTTTTCTCACAGATCGATGAGACTAAAATCTTTGGGGCAAACACTAGCTCTGTATAGTCTAAGACAGCAGACCAGCTACGTTTAGCTATGTTACGCTACAAAGTAATACCTAGTAAAGCTGTCCACAGCATACCTGCTTACTTTGCTTTGTGGAAGAGCCCTCCTGTATGTCTGCCCTACATCTAACATCACATCTCAGCCAAAATGCAGCTTTTCTTCCTCACCTGTACTTAGCTATCTCAATTATTTTGCTATTTATTATAAACAGCAATTCAGCACAATACCTTCTACTATCATTTGTATGAAAGATGCTACATGAAAACCTATTGTACTATTTGCAATGTATCACACATGGCAGATAAAATCCCTCAGTGATTCCTGCGATTAATTTTAAATATCTGCAGCACTTTCTAAAACGTTCATGACCTACACAAACGAGCAGCTCGGCAGCTCAGTTATTCATCTCACTTTAGATCTGAATGAAAGGGAAGTTGAGTGACTTACAGCCACGCAGCAGTTTGTTCCAATTTCACATTTCAGGTTTTTACCTTATTATCCACACGCAGTAACGCTCCAGACACACTCCAGCAAGTGAGCCATTCCGCAGCAAAAGCTAAGGAATGCTGTTGTTTATGAAAATGCAGTGATTTACTAACCCCTTGGCACCTGAAGGCAGGACTTCTCAGTATTAAGCACTAATGTAAACTGCATCAGCCAAGCTACTCAATCATGTGCCCACACCCCGGAGACAGCCCGGGGAGAAATATTCTCTTCTTTCAACTCTCAGTTTAAAATAAAAAAAATAAAAAAACTCAACCCACACATTGCAAAACATGTCTGTAATACCCTCAAAATATGCCAGACGGCTAAGTGAAAGCAGCTTTTCTTGTCTTGATAGCAACTGACGTGAAGAGATGAGGTCATAATGCATGGAAATTTAAGTACACTATAAAACCAAAATGTATAGATGTCACCAGCAGATTACAGCTATGGATAGTATCCTGTGTATAAAATTAAAAACACTGCAGTATTATAGCGTTAAACCCATCTCACCCTCTGCCAATTCCCAGCCTCCTCTCTGACTCAATTTAAAACTTCCCTCCATCCACAGGAAAGCTCAGATCCCTTCAGGTACGTGTACTGACACCGAGATTCCTTCCCGACTGCATGGGCCACACAAGCACTACTCTTAGCAAGCATTACAGAAGAGCTATCCAATGGGCTGGATTTCCCAGGCTGCTCAAACTGCTGCTGATCAGTATTTCTGCAAAGATGCAGAACACTGATAACAGCAATCCCAGGCAACAGGCAGCATAATTAATCCATGGGAAATGGGCTGTGTTTGAATGTGCACAGACAGTTTCATAACTGGATGGAGGCCATCGTAGAACTATAAACGTTGCTTTCTAGCAGGCATTTTCTCAGCATTTATTTGCAGTCCTCATTTAATTATCCACTTTTAATTACTATTAAATTTACATTACCCTGGATGCTCTTCTTAAAGGTGCAAAAAGGAAAAAAAAGACAATTTCAGAAAAGTGCAATACTTAGAGAAAGCTGTGCAGAAATACACAACACAAGCAGCTGCACCACGGTTTTGGAATGATGAGTATTCTCCAGCAGTAAATCAATCTGCTCATCCAGTTGCTTTTCTAAGCAAAGGCTGCTGTCAGGAAGAAGGGCTGAACTTTGAGCAGCCTCCAATCAATCTAAGAGGCCCAAAGAGCTTAAGTTTCCAGACACCATAAAGCCAGGATGAAGGGCTTTAAGATTCAAGTGATTTTTACTTTGGGACTTCAGGGGAGAGTGACAGGCATATAGGGAAAAAAAAAAAAATAAGTAATGAAATCCAGGAAAAGTCGATTTTGAAAAAAAAAATTTAAAAAGAGAGAAAAAGAAAATGGCATTACTTTAGAAACTGAAGTAGTTTTCTATCACATCACAAATTCAGCTTCTTGATTGCAAGGTCCAGGAGAACAGAATAACTAAACCACTTGAGTTTCCACTCAGAGAACACGATCACATCACCTCGCTGTGATTCACAGGTGTTAGGAGTAGAAAATCTTGGGAATCTTGTGACAAGAATCACAAACCTCAAGCAAGCACAGCGTATCTAGGTAGGTGTGTCAGGCAGAAACACATCATTCACATTTGGAGGCTGACTGCCCCAGGTCCCGTTCCAAAGAACCGCACCTACAGGTGAGTGACAGCAAGACACTGCCACACTGAGACCTCAGGACCTTACAAAGAAATTGTGTTATCCAACAGTGCTTCTGAGCTAGCTTTGGAGTCTTTTTGTCAAGCTAGCACATGATACGCATCAAGTTCCTGGAGAGCAGGACATGGCATACAGCTGCATCTAAGCCAGGGGAACAGCCTCTCTGCTCAGTGCTCCGCTGCACACACACTCCCAACTGAGAACTAAAAAGCTACAACACAGGGCAATAAAGCATTACAGCATTAAGAGCTATTTTTCATTTGTTTCTTTGTTTCTCAATTTTGTGTTTTTTTTCTTTTCCAGTTAAGCCAGATTCCCTGGGGCAAAAGCCAGCACTGCTGTGAGTACAAACAGGAGGGAGCACAGCAGTCCTGGCCATAAATCTGTGTCAGTGAATGAACACAAGCCCAAGCCTTGTGAACACCACAGTGGGCAGAATGTAAACCCACGGCCCAGGTGGGAATAGGCACAGTTAAGGGAAGGGAAAGGTTGGTGGTGGGTTTTGTTTGGGTTTGGTTGTTTTTCCCCTTTTTAATACCTATACTGCTGAAATAAAGAAACCTGAAATAGAACTTCAGTTCCAAAGATGATTTATTCAAGCATCACATCATGTACCCAAATTATTCAGGTCAGACTTCTAACACTGGCAGATCTGTGCTGTCTTTTGGCAGATGTTTTGCCAGTTTCTGAATTTGTGGTAGTCACGTATACCTGAACAGTCTCCAGCTACCCCTGGAAGTCTAACAGCCTTTACCTAAGGTTTCAGAAGCTTCAGCACAAGGTGAGAGCCAGGTCCTTCTGTGATGAAACATCTGTGAACACACGCCTTGATGATGACTTTGCTGAACGTAGATCAGTGTTTCCTGAAAACCACCAAAAGCTGTGGCAGGGTTCTGCTGGGGCCATTTGCTGAGCAGAGGTGAGCAATATTTAACTTGGAAATGTGGTCACTGCTGCCATAAAAGTTATCGTGCTATGATTTTTTGAAGAAAAAGAATGGCAACTTGGAGAAACATCAATTATGGGTGCACATCTGCTGCGCGCGTATTTTACATCCAAACTTAAGCATCTGCATTGTCAATGTTAGCCCACACTTTGTAACCAAGGATGTTTAGAAACAAATATTCTTAAACATAAGTAATCATTTAACAAGGCCTTAGAAAGTGTAGCCCTTAATAGATTTAATTAACAGGTTAATGATGTGCATAGCATGCATGCTCTCAGAAGCAAAGATTTTCACATTAAGCTTGTTTCTGTTTCACGGAAGCAGCTTTCTGTAGAATATCTGTGCTAACGTAATTGCACATCTGGTACTTCTGCTGCTTGCAATTGCAGCGATATTTATAAACAGTGCTACTAATTTACACAAGAGTACCTAATTGTTCTAATTTTTTAAACTGCAAATAAAGATATTTGCATGAAAATGCAAGTGGAAAGAGTTCTCCTTTGCAGCCCTGACTGGTTCGAGTGAATATATAAAACAAGCATTTATCCTGCAGGATAAAGCCAAGATCTGCACTCCTGCCAGAACTGCCTGTGAAATCTGCACATACTCAGCAAGCCTCAAGCTCACCTTTACACAAAGGGGTCAAGTACAAGTTTTTAGACATTTTTAAATTAAACATTGGCACTGGTAATCACCTTTGTTCCACTGTGTCACCAAAACAGCAAAGCTAATGTTTTAAAATATCATTTCTTGGCGAAGTTCATTCATCACCCTCATTGCAATCGGGAAACGATCGGAAAAAAAACAAGACACAGTAATGGAAATCCCGCCTTATCTTTACTGGCATTGTCACGAAAACTTAGTGGTTATTAATTTAAACATGCTTCAAAGACAACCACAAGTTTAAATATGATTCAAGAAGATAAAAAGCCACTCCTGCCTTAAGCTGCTTCCAGTTCAATTCAGGTCACATCTAGGTTCATCACAACAGCGTGGAAATCCCACAGTTCACTCAACATTGGCAGAAGATGCTGCTGCCATAAGGGTTTAATGAAAGGAGCAAGCGAGCCCCACGTCCAGGAGGGTGTTACGGAAGGGAGAAGCTATGATAAATGGGCCTTTACATAGCTGTGTGCTCAAGCTCCAGAATGGCCATGTGGGTGGAAAGATAAGCCAAGAAAAATACTTTTTTTTGCTTAACATTTTAAGGCACATCTGATTATGAAAAACAATTCATTACTTATTTAATAAAAGGACAGGAACGTATGTGTGCCTGTGTGCAACTTTGTTGTTAAACATTTATTTCAAAGGGGTTTTGGCTTTGCTGCTTTTGTATCAGTAAGCTGTTTCCATGTGTACCAGTGTGTGGAGATTCAGCATCGCCATAGCAAAACAACCAACAGCTACAGAAACCAACGACCAACAGCTACAGCATCTGGAGAAGCAGAGTGGTCTTCCCGTCCTCCTCCAGGAAGAAACCCACCTCTCAGTTTTCTCCCCAAGCAGATTTAAAGAAATAAAACTTTACAGCAAAGTTGGCATTTCCATCCATAAACTACAGCAATAAAAAACCCTCTCTACACTCTCAGCCGATGGACAACACACAGCTGTAAATCGGGTCATTCTGCCAAATAAGAAAAATCTGTTATTCCACTAAAGATACTGAAATAACTGCTATTATTTCAGTTTTCAGTCCAGTGGGTGTTCTTTAATTCAATCAAGCACTTGGAAATAGTCTTCTATTAGAAATGTCTAGGCTTTTCTTATGATTCCCACAATAAACATTATTCAGAATACTTTGAAGTAAATAAAGCCAATTTGATTTGAGATGCTTTTAACAGTAAGCCATATATTTTATATATACAAATCGAAACGACTGGCTGAATAGCAAAATCAATGAAGAAAAGGGAGCTCAGACATTTACAATCTATCCTATCTAAAGTTTAGAAATGCAAGATATTCACCATCTTTGAAAATCAGCCTTAAATGACTTTAGTTCTTTCTCAGATGATGAAGAATGATTTTTAGTTTACATTAGATCTTGGTATTATTGCAGATATGAAAAGTAGGTTCTAAAAAGTGCAGCACAATGCAAGTATATGGCTAAAAATAGACATAATCTTCAAGCATTTTTAAAACTTAACCTTTTTTTTTTTTTTTTTTAAAGAATACATCCTTCCTTACACTAGAACCTGTATCCTAAAATTAAACTGTTGCTGCTTTAGTCCCTTAAGATCACAGGCCAAGAAAACATCTCCTAGACCTCTGAGCTGAGTCACTGGGAGGGTAATGCAGGCAGCTCTGTCGTAGTTTCTCCTACCTCAAGGTCTCCAACAGCTCCATCAATTAGACCAGTTAGGTTTATTGCCCCATCACTCTTCCCAAACCATTCCGCTGTGCCATCTTCCCCTTCTCCAAAGTATTCTAATTTAAATCAGTAAAACAGTTTTGACAGGTAAACTGAGCAACTAAATGCTCTCCAACGTTAACTTTTAGGCATGTAAATACACATCATTAATTATTACTCAGCTTACTTTCCCTTTCATCTCAATATATCTATAATGGTTGCTTTGCTGCCCAAAGAATTTTCCTCTGATAATGACGAGTGCCACATGAAATTGGCTTCCACCAGACTGAGAAGAAAGGTGCAAGCACAGAATGACGAGCGACAGTGCACGGGCTGGCACCGGAGACTCCACAGCTACTGCTAACTCACCAGTGCTTAGTTACAGAAATGGACACCTGGAGCTGAACCAAACTGGTCTGGGGAATAAAATAGTAATAATAATAATCTAGTATGGTAAAAAGTCATCTTAAATTGTTAATAGAGGTGTAACATGGACCAGTGAAGAAAGAAAAAGGTGAAAAACAGCATTAGGAAATGAAAATGATCCCCATATAGATCCTACATGGAGAAGAAACCCTCCACATGAGCATCGTGTTCCTCCTGGAAAATGGCTCCAGATGCTGGCAGCCCACCAGCACCAGGTTGAAACCTTGGGACCCTGGGGAGTAGGATAAGCCTAATGCCAAGAAAAGGGGTAGAAGCCAAGAAATGTCTGCATTATAATTTTACCCGCACTATTATTCTTTTTCTGAAACAATTAGATCTTGACTAATATGATTAGACCCTTAGGATTTTGATTATGCTAAGAATAGTTAATTGGTTACACTGTACCTAAGGTGTGCTTCCTCCTTGCTCAGGCACAAGATTTTGAGCATAATAAAAGCTTCATGACTTATTTTTCACCAGGCAGCCTGCTGCACATGCCCACCGTGATGTGCCTTCAGAGCCCTCCCCTCTGATCCTGGCCACGCAAGGGATTTTTAACATTTGTCATAAATTAAAGTGGTAATTAGAAAGAATGTGATCGTAGAAAGCACAAAACATACAGGTGAGAGTAAGGGATGAGCTTTATCAGGCTGAGGACCAACTCCCCCACGGTGAGATGCGGGAGGATGGTCAGTTGACTCCATACTTGAAGCCTTGAAAGTTTTAAGTACATCTTTTCTACAGTGGCCCCAAAGAAAACATATCCAAAAGAAAGCATCTCCTTCAGTCATGAGTGAAGAAAAGATAACAGGCAGCCCCATGGAAAAATATATCCTAGAAAAGCCAGTAGACATCTCTGCATTTTCAATCCCCACCAGTTACTGAGAGGCTATCTAAAGCAAATTTACATTACAAAAGGACAAGCCCTGCAAAGACAGGGAAGAGAGAATTTACTTTAAGAAACAGCCACTTGAATTTTTATGAAGGATGGGCCATCTCTCACAGTCAATGCAGCTCTGTGGATTTACATCCCTGCAACGTCAGTCCAAAGCCCCACCACTGCTGCGATGGAACGGGACTGGGGGTCAGTTCTCACCAACCAGACTGAGAAGAGCATTTTACAAACTCTTCGTTAGGTTACAGCTATATAAAGCCCTTCTCAAGCTTGAGCTGTGAATAAACCCACCCATAGCTACAAGTCCATACAGTTTTTCAAATTAATAATTTATGAACAAACAGATTTCCTCCATCAAAACTTTAGAAGCGCTCAGGAGCACCTTTTTATGGCCACCTTAAAAGACTCCTACATCATGCAGTTATAATGGAATTGTTTACATAAACAACATTAAAATATTAATTCAGCATCAAGAATATACATAGCTGGCACTCAGCAGTAACAATTGCATATGTCATCTGGCCCTCAAGGATTACAGTACCCAGCAGCTGGACTGCTGTACGCAGCCAGTGGGTGCCAATCACACCGATACCAGCTGGGCGGTTGCCGATCACCATGCCTATCCTTCGCCCCAGGGATGAAGAAGAACAGCTGCTACTTCCTGTAAAATCTTTTGTATTTCCTTTCTTGAGGGAATTCAAGCCCCAGCCAAATGAATTAAATGGGCACGCAGGAGAAAACATTATTTTTTCCTAATTTTTATTTTTTATTTTTTATTTTTTTACATGTGTACTTGCTAGCTCAAGGAGAAAAATGCTTTTACAAGACCAAATATTTGCCCTATGACATCCACGGCCTCAGCTTGGGGGGCTACCAGCATCAGGACTCCCAGCCTGCAGTCACAGAACACAAGTACAAGGCATCACCTCCCAAAGCAGAAGACGGGGACAAATTCGGGTCATCGCAACACCAGCACCAACTCCCAGTGAGCAGCCAGTCTGCACCTCTGCTCTGTTTGTCAGCTAACTCTGCCCCACATTTTGCATGCTAAGCCAGTTGCTGAGTTTCACTGATGAACCTCAATTTGCCAAGAAACATTTTAAGGAAAGCCTTTGAATTTCTAAATGGGTATCAGTCTGTTAAATAATTTCTTTTAAGATGTCACAGGGAGAAAGTCGGTATTGACTAGGATTCACTTCCAACTGATGCCTAATCCATATTACAATAATAATGCAAATTACCACCAAGGAGTGGTTAGCCATTGTGGTCAGATCACATGGCAGGCAGGCAAGCCCAACCACTAAGTAAATTGAGAGGGAGAATGGTAAATGTGCTGATTATGTAAATGGAACTGTTTGAAGTCAAAGATGTGGGCCTGTATTTCACTGATAAAATGAGTAAAATAGAAAGAGAGACTGCGTAAGCAATTAAATTTAACTTTTTAATCAATAAAGGGGAAACTGGGACCTAAATCCACTTTACAGGATTTAGGAATCAAAGCCTTCGTGCGACTCAAAGACAGCCGTGATGCCCATTTAACCAGAGGGAGACTACCGTAAGACTCACAGATGTCACATCCTATCTCGACACTGCACACAGGAACCATCTACCATTAGATCCCAATAACGTGGTGGAAGTGATGCCCCCAATCCTTAGATCTTGATGGCATTCTGTGCAAATAAAGCTGTGCTTGCAACAGCCTTGATGGCAACACCCCACAAGAATGTGACAAATAAGCCCACCCAGCCCTCTACATTTGCTCTTTGTGGTCCCACTACTTCTCCAAGGGTTCCAGAAATAGGAACCACATTGCGTCATTAAACTTGAGCTTCATTTTATAAAACCTGAGGTTGGTAGAACTTTGGTTGGTACCCAGGTGTCCACAGCTGCAAAGCCTCCACCCTTCCACCTTGTCCCAGAGGAGGTGGCAATCCAAGCTGTCAAACAATGACCCAACCCTTGACAGTCTTTCTGGGTTCCACGTGCCAAACACAGAGCCTTCTTCTATTTGTCTCTCCTCATCACTTCATTGCCCTGTGTTGCCACCCAAAGGTGGCACAATCTGACACCAGACATCAACTCCTCTTCTTCACAAAACATCAGTAAGAAGTTGGTGCTTTCTACAAACACCGCTTATGCCAAACTCCCATTGCCCTTACACACAACCTGTACTGTTGCTCATTATTTTACCTTTCAAGTCCCATCCACTTCCTAAAGCACTACAGTGTAACAGCCTTAACAAAAGTACCAAACATATTTACTGAAGGTATTTTCATACATGAAAAGAAACTGAAAATATGTATGTAGCAGATAGGATAAGTATATAAATACACATTCAAACGTACTTACTGATGCAAGAATAACAGAAATATAAATCTACTCCACATTTGAGGCTACAGTGGTCAGGCTTCATTCTAAAGAGCACAAAACGACTACCATCTGCAATGACGCCTTTGATAGTTCACTAATTAATGATCAAGGAAGCATTTGCTTCAGCATGATTTTATGCTTTTATACGGATATCTTATTTGATTATAATTATCACAGACTGTGGAAGTTTATTAAGGCCAATCATTTCTTAATGCAATTAAAATCCCAAGGGAGAGATATGAAAATGGTGAGAGCTCATAACCAAACGGGAGCCTACTAGTCGGCAGCAATTATTTCAAAATAGAAATTCAAACAAACTGCATGAATTTTTCAATAGATTTTTGTTAATATCTGAGTTTAAACAATCAGTAGGTGTTAAAAGTTGCAGGATGAGCTGATCTCTGGACTCCCCTTCTAGCTCCTCAGATATCCACCTCTTTGGGGAACATGGGGAACAGATTACGCAGTCTTTTCCTCCCTCTGGATGAAATCTCCCATTCTCAAAATAGCTCTCTGCTATCGCCTCTGCTTCCGAACCACGTTAACACAACACCTCTAATCCTTTTTCTTTCACAACACTGTGACACTTCCTATTAAAATGAGTCTAAAAAACCATTTCTTCACAACACAAATAATTATTTGTTCCTTCACCCAAAGGTATTAACATGAAGATTGGAGGGTAAAAGCAATAAAAAGTCTACATGAAAGGATTCTACGAACATACATCTTATCCTGTTCTTTTATACATTTTTGAATACCTCTTACCTCCACCTCTGAGCTGGTAAAACAAATTATTCTGTTTCCAATTCTGTCATGCTCCCTCTATTGTCATCCTTTTCTTTTTCTGCCCAGACAAGAGCCTTTCAGGCTTTAGTATGCTCTTTACCCCAATTCCTGCTTAAGAAAAGTAATATATAGCACACTGATGGGCGCCAGAATGTGATTTATTTCCCATTTCATAGTTCCCCCCCAGTTTCCCCTGAGAACCTGAGTAATCACTGTGAGAATATCTTATCCCTGCTACTGTTGCAGCCCTATTTGCTCCCCTTAGAGCGTCTTTTGATTTAACATCCTGCATTTACGCAAGATAATATTATGTTGTTCTAAAAATGTTGAATTTTGAGAAATAAATCTTTAGTAAGCCAATGTACACTGGATGGCTGTTTAAACAGCTGTTTCCAAGCAGCACAGACAAAATTCCACTATTGCTTACACCACTGTCATCTTTTTATGCATTTTGTGTTTCCATTGAATGAGGTCCAGTAGTCAAAACACCAGACAAAGCTTAGAGAGAAACTAACTGAAAAAACACCAGCCCTGAAGACAATCTTACCTCTCCTTTGCACTAACAGCAGAACAAACACAGACCTTAGAAAATTGACTCTGCAGGAAGAAAAAGCAGCTCAGGGAAACACACCAGCTGGCATACAAAGCAGCACGCTTCTGCTTGGTTACTGGCACAGGGCAGATCTGACTCCAGCGACTCGGGACAGCCAGATGTGGGCAGAGGGCATGTGGGGAGCTAGCACAGCTCTGCAGCCTTAAACTGCCCACTGGGAACCAAGGAGTCAGCAGAAAAGCAGAGTGGGAAAAGATTGGCTCCAAAACATATCTGCTCCCTCAGATTGTTCCTATGAATTGCAGAAGAGAAATTTCATAACTGTAAACTGTGACTGACAGTGAACTCCTTTCCTAAGTATGCCTAATAGTACAGAAGATACGCGTTTCCTCTTGTGTCAATACTCCACTGTGATAGTTTTTCTCCCGAGGCTTAGAGAAATCCATCCTCCTCTAATCCTGTTTTCCAGTGACAACTTAAGAACTGAAATGGTAACAATTCCCCATCTACAGTGCTAATTCACAAATGGTGCAGACTCTGCTCCACTCCTCTATCCATTCACCAGGGCTCAGTGTCTCCCAGAGCACAAGTTGGGTCTATCAAGCCCAGGGGCTTCTGGAGCCAGAGATGTAGTCTAGATGGGGAGGGGAGGACAGGAAATCATTTCTCTTTAAATTCTGAGTTTGCAGATGTTTATTTCTGTTCTTTGAAAAGAACATTGCATTCATCTTGGATCAGTGCCACTCAGCTCAAGGCAGTGATGCTGAACCTCCCCAGACCTGCTGGACACCCAACAGCAGGCACCTTAGTTTTACTAAATAGCAGCTCACTGCAGCTTGCAATAGACAGAGTAAATGTTATGCTATACAGAGTAAATGTTAATTTCAAATAGTTCTGCTTGTCTGAGAAAGAACACCGAGAAGCAAAGACATTCTTTATTTGAAGCAGCCAGTAGCACCCCCCTAATTGTAACAGCATCTGGAGCAACCACTGCTTTGCTGTTAATTTGTTGCAGTTCATAGTTGGCAAGTGCACTTATAATCCTATTTAATTACTAAAATATTTCAGCACTAAAAAATTAGCAATATATATATATATATGAGAAGATCCAGAAATAGCATGGGTGGTCTCAGAGTTCATGTACCAGGTAATTCTGTTTGGCAGACATTTGCCAAATGTGTAATGCCAGGTAAGATACCCTTTTTTTTTTTTTTTTTTTAAATGAATGGTGCCAAAACTATTGAATATGAATACTATTTCATCCCAAAATGGAACAGTATACAGCCTGATTCAATGCCTGTCAAAGTCGCTAGAATGCTTAGATATATTTGTTCTGTATTTTTAGGATAAAAAAGAAAAGGAAATTCTATGCCAGCAGCATGACTCAATGCTAATTAAATATTAGCACCTCAGGCATTTTCCTTCAGGTTTGATATGCAGTTCCACAAATGTAAGTTCAAAGGGAAGAGTTCCGTCAAGCCCACATTTGGGCAAACAACTTGTTCCCTATGAAATGGAAATCACTTTATCACCCTGTATTTGTGGCTGGTGTACAAACCAAAATGAACTACTGTTCTCAAAAGAAAGAATATTATGTCTAAGTGTACTACAGAGATATTCAGGGATTTGCATCTTGCTGTTGCCCTGCAATTTCATAGCACTTATTTCACGTATTTTCTGTGAACTGCCTTGCATGAGAGCTCAGATCCCTAAGGAGGAGCAATCACACATAACCAGTTGTTATTGAAGTGTCACGACCTAACGACACATCTATACTTGAGCTATTTCTGTAGCAGCAAAGCACTAAAGCTGACGTGATGGGGTGGTACTCACACGTGCTGACCCAAAGGGAAGAGTCCTCGTTGATGTTGAGCATCAGCCACTGGCGGTTTTTCCGGCAGCAAACAGAGCACCCAGCCATGCCCACCCCTGGACCTTCTCCCAGAGAAGCTGCTCTTTCATAAGGAGAGGCTGAAGCCAGGCTCTCTGAAGACCTCAACATTTTCTGACTGTTTTAATACAAATCTGTACCTTTAAGTTGCTCCCAATTTAGGGCAGAATTTCAAAAAATGTTTTGTAGGTATTAGGAGTACAAACCCTGTGCTTTGAAGGAGCTATATGCTATTAATTACCTGAGATGTTTTTAAGCCTTTAGCTATCCCTGGGAAGTAAACGCTGAAATGCTCTACTGGGCCACAGAATGCTGAAAATTGACAAGGTTCATGGGGATAGACTGAAAAAGATCTAATTCAAGACAAGATAGGAAATCAGGTCAAAACATAAAAGCACACATATGCCTTCATGTACTGCCTTCTTACTCTTCCCATGCTGAGTTATCAGGGGAAACCCAAGCATCACCTCACCTTGAGTCTGGGTTTCAAATATGAATTTCACGTGCACAGTTCCTCTGCTCTCCATCCATCCCAAATACTCAGCTCTCAACACAGATCTCACCCACGGTCCTTCCCTGGTAATCCTACTCTCTTTGCCCCTCAGAAAAGTGCACCAAAATTCAAGTATTTCTAAATACCGCTACTAAACATTTTTTGCAAGAATTATACCAACCAAAGCCTACTGGATGCACCAGAATAGCAAAATCCTTGGCTCACTGGCTTAAATTGATTCCTTCTCCTTTATATGTATAAGCTCTTAAGCCATATATCCAATATTTCTGCACACCCTACAATGTGTTCATTGGACATGTGCAGTAACTCCTAACTCCTTCCTTGGTCTTCTCAATGAAATACACTTGAGCATAGAGTGCCAAGCATCTCATTTTTGCTGAAGATCTAGGGAAAAAAGGGTTAGGAATGTTCCTGCCTGCTGCGAAATAAACTTCAGCTATGCAAATTTTTCAATTTTTTGTTCTTATTTCCCTTAATTGAAAAAAGCATGTAACATTTTTTACCTTTCAGTCTGCATGCTTATTTCCCCTTGCCCATTACCAACGCTGCATACTTCTGTTTTCCTCTGAGTAAATAATTGCTAAACACACAACAGGACCATGTGAAGTTTATTGCTGGCTTTGCTGGGTTCTCTCTTTTCTGACTCAGCTGCAGAACAAAGGTATGAGGAGTTCCCCTTTCTTCTGCCAAGGGAACAAATGCTTAGCAGACAGAAATCTGCCCTCAGCTATAGGGATGCAATTCTCAAGAGCGAACTCAGACTGAATTTGTAATGGTCAACTAAATTTATAGTCATAAAATACCAAAACAAGGAAGTCACAAAATATTGTCTGATCTCTTGATAGCTGTCCAACTATTCCAAATGCATGAAATGAAGATCAAAGCCCCCTTTAATAAGGAAAAAAGTAATAAAACGAACACTATGCAGCAGGAAATCATTCCATCCCCAAGAAGAGCTGATATGCTTTATGCTCATTTTCCTTCTGATTTTGCTTGATTCCAGAATCTCTTGCAATCACAGATGTCACAAGAGGAAACAGGAACTTTTTTTTATTGGTCTCCTCCTCCTAGAAGAAATTTTCAAGCTGCAGGGAGTTTTGTCAAACAGTATTTGCGTGTGTTATAGTTTCATCATTTAAGAATGTCTTGAAATCTTGCGAGGATCATTATTACACGACAAAGAGTGTTAGGGAAAGCTTTTTATCTTGGTTGCTATTAGATGTCTTTTTATTGCTATATCAATCAACTAAATTATTTTCAAAGTCTGGTGTGAAATAGCATGTTTTAGAGTGGGCAAAGCAGGCAGTGGGTACAACTGTAATCTGTTTACATCTTTGGAGCTGATGGCTTATGTTGCTGTTGAAGTCTTTTCTAAAATGTTTATTATTGCAGCAATTCAAAGACAAAATGAAAATGAGTAAGAGAAAACCAAACTGCTACAAAGGGGCCCATAAAAACAGTGCTGAAGAACTTTTATATATTTTAACTGTAGATATGGGAAAGAGAGGTCAACCAGAACAAACCAGGAACTAAATAGAACAAAATTATGGTGATGCTAACGGAAAAGAAAAAAGATCCAAAGAGGAGAGAACATTAAGATTCTCCCTATGATTTTAGTAAATTAGGTAAGAAAAACTGGATTTTGATTTACTACTTCAGATTCAACAAGCACTTTTGGCTTTTCCATGCTAACACTGTGGCTCAGCATTGCTTCCCCTTAAGCAGTTTGGGAGCTTTTGTCATTGACTTCAAGTTGAAATAGAATGTTTCCTTTATTAGATGTGGTTGCTTTCCTTTTCATGAATTGAATGATCAGCAAAAAGTTACCAAATGCCAGTTATTAACACATTCCATGAAACATAAAAGTGCAGAAAGAAGTCAAGTATATTTCTCCAACAATCTGCATTACACAAAACACTGAATTTATAAATGTGCAAGCAAAGCAGCAATTTGAAACAGATGAGTCACTGTTTAGAAAGGTTTGCTACAGATGGAAAAACAGTGCAAGTACTGTTTGATCAAAACTGCATAAAATAAAAATAACTTTCTCTTGCTATATTGCTCAGTTCACAAAAAGACATTTTTGCGATTATTTTGCAATGCAAGAGAACTTTTCTGCTCTAAGAAATGTCCTGTACACACTAAAAACACACCCATCTGTTCAGAGCTTCCCCTTCCATGAACAAGCTCCAGGATCTTTCCACTCTCTGCCCCTTCTCTCCAGGTGCTGGCAGTGGAATGCCCAGAGGTTCAGGCCCTGCTGTGTGTGCATGAAACTCTTAGCACCTTCCTGGCCCTTGTACCTCAGTTGGCAGATCAACCACACTGACCTTTCGACTCCCATCTTCAAGGCCACTCAGCTTTCTTACAACACTTTTGAAGGAAAGTGGTTTACATGCTTCAGTAGGTCCCAAACACACACACATGCATACATAAATGTATGTGTGTACATGCACGCGCACAAAAACGATGGATTTCCCATCTGCCACCATACCTGTACGAGCACAAGTGCTGCCATAAAGCACGAGTCCACAGTAGCTTAAACCAGGTGCTCTATCAGCACGGCTGTATTGCTGTACGTGCTTTTTAACTATACCCTGAAGCTTGCTTTGCATCCAGCACAGCTTCCAAGCTTGCTTTTCCTCCCAACACAGAAAAAACCTTCTTCAGACTATTTTACAAGCTGTTATTTTTTCCTTTCTCTTTCCCTCATATACCTCACAGAACTCACGTTACTTTTCATCACATCAAGTGCTTTTTATTATTAAGTCTACCATGACTTTCATCAGTAATTTTTACTGAATATAAGTGTCTTGTACTTCACCATACAGTTATTTCGTATGTGATTTTATCCTTCACTTGATGGGTTGTCAAGAAAATTTCACATAGGGCAGCTGCTTTATGAGGGAATTAACAAATAGCAATAGCTATAGAAGACCGTGGGTAAAGGTAACTAAAATATGTGACTCAGAGGTCTGCAGTTATTTTACTTCTACTAAAGGAAACTCCTCAGGTACAGAGTCAGTGATTCAACAGACTGTTTATACACCTCTTAAGTACGGAGGATTAAATGCCCTTCTTTATTTCCTGGGTTTAAATGCTATGGGAACAGGCACAGAAGTGATAGTGTGCGTTTTCATTGCAAAATTCTTGCAAAATTCCTGAATTACAGGTTATATTCAAAGAAAGTACCCCAGCAGGCAGCATCCTGCTGTAGCCACTTCCATCACCTTCTCACACGCACATTACAAAAAAAAAATTGTACAAGCAGCTGAAACAAAATTGGACTGAATACCTCAGTACTGCACACATCATTCTTCTGAATGTCAAATCCAAGGCCAAATTTCTCTATCCATGAACTCCAACTTAATCCACTACCTGAAGGAGGGCAGCACGAGGAGATTCAGATTTACTAAGAAATTCAATACAAGTATTGAAGACATGAAGAAGTGAACACTATTTCCAAGCCAGCACACCTCAGAGGGCATCAGCCAGGCTTCACGACTGCCTCACAGGACAAATATAAAGGTACACAGCGAGGCAGCTGTGAGAACAGAACAATTTCAAGATTTTCTATTGCTATAGACAGAACACATTGCCCAGTCAGACAGCAGGGGGGATGCCCAAATGACACGCATGAGAAAATTACTATTCTTTTCACTGTAATATGTAAATGTGTGACATGAACTGCAATACATCAGTAAGCATTATTTACATTTCCAGGCTGTAATGACCTTCATCCCCTAAAAACGTACTTCAAAGTCCTGTTTGCACAAATTAACAAGCACAAGGGTCTGATGATGCATCAGTGAACCTGCACTGGGATGAGTAAACACAGAAAAAAGGACTACATTTCAAAATACTTTCTATAACACAGTTGGAATTACAGAGAACTAGGATCGTGTTTGCTTTTTTTTTTTTTTTTTTAAAATACAATATCGAATGTCAAACTCTTGGCTCACGTTAACATACAACAGAGGCTTTGGTTAAAATAATATATTCACCTACTTTACTTTTGAATAAGTCTGTAAAGTTTCTGCAAAATAATTGATTTGCCATTTTTGTACACTGCATGTAAAACATCAGTATATTAGCATTTCAACCACTGGGAAACAGAATATGATTAATCTGAAGTTACAGAAGGCAGAGTAGGGCTGCCCTTAGACTCCATTTCATTTGCAAACAGAGCTATGAAGATCTGGCGGAGTGAAATGCTTGCAGACTGGGCTTTGCAGCACTTGTACTCATGGAGCTGCAAGAAATAACTCTTTTTAAAAGACTTTTTTGAGGCAGGGATGTTACAAAACTAGGATTTTACTAAAACATTCTTAAAGTCACTGTGAATTAAGCATAAATATTGTTTCGTTCACAGAATAAAGGTTCCGCCAACATAATGAAATAAATTACTGCACAGTTTTCAATTCATTTATAGTGAAATGCTTTGGGTCAAAAAAAGGTATGTTTGGGAAATGCTGGTGACAGCTTCCCCAGGTCAGCAGCTGCAGCCCACACTGGGCACGTTCACCAGGGAAGTTTCAAGTACGAAGCTGATAACAGATGGCAACGTTTTACTCTATGAGATTGACTCTGATTCCAGTAATAAAGGATGTAAATTTTGCCTCTTTGTTTCTGCAGATACTTATCCATTAGAAACCCTGGTATAAAAGAATCTGTACTACTTGCAGTGATTTAAGTGCGACTGCTCCAAATCTGACACAGAAATAGCAGGAGTTATCTGGGTTTCATCTAAGCTCAGCCAGATTTCCTCAAGGAATTGGCAACACTTCCACTCACTTCACTACTCTCCTTCAAATAACAACATAAGAGATTCAGAAAAAGTCTGCAAATTGTAAATTTTCCATGAGGAATGTATGAACTGTTCTAAGTGTAAAAGATATACAGTTACCAGTACACACCTGCAAGCAGAGTATCACACTGGTTTTCTAAGCACATCTGCTTTAAGTGGTAACTTTACCATTTGTGTGTGTAATATGTGACATATGATATACAGGAAAGAGATTTTCTTTATTACAGCAGTGCTAAACATCAGTCAAAACCTAAGTAGCATTTTTTGACAATTCGTTCAGTCAGTTTCAATTATTTTTCTTTGTAAAAGAGATGTTTCCCACTTTTGTGAGATCACATTTTGCCTGCCCTGTCAATAGGAAGCCATCTTTGCTGTTCAATTTACATAACATGTAGGCTCCCCTGAAACATCAAAATAAACTCAAGTAGTAGAGAAGCAGCTTACATGAACGTCAATGACTTTTTTATGCTGGGTGCCATTCATACAGGAGCCAAGGTATGCTCAAAGAGTTGTGAAATAACACCAAAAAGGACAGGGAAAGAACGGCCAAAGGACAGACAGCACGATAGGAGAAACGGCTGGCAGTCTGCAAAACATAGCAAAAAAAAAACCCTGATAATTAATACAACAGGGGATGCACTCCAAATGTGGGGATGTGCTCCACTGCCCCTCGCTGCTACCCTATTCAGCCAGAGGGTTTCTTCACACAATTTAATTTGGACTAATGTGCACTCTGAGAATCAGGAAAGGAACGATGCTGCGGATGTAGGCAGCTGCACACCACAGCAGGAACCAGACAGCACGAAGGAGACAGAAAAGCCTGAGGACCTGGCTCTTTCGTGTTAAAAGAGGAGACTTCACCCAGCCCTCCCCTGTTGCTCACCCCGAGCTGCCCCATCCAGGCAAAGTGACGACGGGTGAGCCGTGTCTGAGCCCTCACTCAGCATCACTGACACCCCGCCAAGATCACTGCAGGGACAGCCCAGGGAGCGACTGCATCTTTCTCAACCCCTTCTTCAAATGATGTGCTGAACCTCCTAATTCTTGCCCAAAATTATGGTTTTCTCTTGAAGATGAGAGAGATTCAGGGCACAGAAGAGAAAAGGTCAGTTATGTTCACCTGGGGGAAAGAAATATTTAATGTTCCTCCAAGTTTATCGAGAAAGAATGATTTTCAAATAAAAAAAAGTTATTCATGCTTAAGTGTAAAACAATACCAAACATCTCAACAACCAATGAGAGCGTGTTCCACTTTTCTGCACAACTCATTACTGACAATAGCCAGAGAAAATCTCTATAACGCCCTGTTTCTCATTCCATGAATTTTTACAGCTAATGTGTTCTCAGTCAAGAATAATGCAGTGATTAGAACAGCACTCAGTAAGAATATGTGGCAGTGTAATACATACAGAATTTAATGAATTTCTCTCTGACCAGAAGAAAATTATTGACCACTAACTTTTTTCCAAGCTTTAGATCAATTTTTACATCACTTAGCGTAAAGTTTCAAAAATTAATTTGCGAGAAGGCACAAATAACTAGCTTTGAAGGTAACAAGGTATTGATTTCTGCAACTTTCTATGCTAATTTTAGGATTTGATCACAGCTAATTTAATTTGACTAGTGTTTTTTTGCTTTTAGATACCTACAATGTAACGTGAAAATGAAGACTCCCTTAGTAATAACCTCCAAAAAATGAAATTGGGAAAACTTGATGTTTGGTACTTATTCATGCACACACTCCTATGCATGAATACACGCCAGCTTATTTACTGACAAAATATTAACTGCAATACTCTGACAAGAAATGAAGGAAGAAAGGTCTCAGTGTGTAGCTAACTTTCAATTAAGAATCCCCACTTAAAATACAATTTGAAAACTTCACAGCAGAGGATCTGATTTTACTTTGGTGGTGTTAAACATTATCTCAAGTTCCAAGACTTGAATCATGCCGTGTACTAAGCGTTTTGTGCCAAACTAATGCAATTTCAACATTTTAATAGACTGAGCAGTGATTTTACATATTTGAGGTTGCACACGCTTTGGCACGGCCGCCCTCCTTCCTGGGACGCCGCAGTGCTGGACCGGGCTCCCGGACAGGGATTTGTTACAGTACGACTCCTGATCTAGGGTAATAAGTGTTTGGCAGCTAAATTAAATAAAATCTAGAAACCATCTGTTTTAGAAACTTAAATGATTAATTTTAGGAAGATGTTCTAAAAATGAGGTTATTTTTGGCATAGCATTTATTTACAAGACAGATCACCAGCAATCCAGCATTTTTCATACCAGGGTTATAACTACATTTTCCAGTTATCCATCTGGGCCCTTTTCAATTCAGTGGTTTAATTAAAACTCAATGGTATTATCAATCTGTTGCATTTTTCATTTTGATGGTTATTACATTTACAGTACAGCAGGAGTACAAATTAAAGTAAGAAGATAAATCTCATCTAAAAATTTCATTTCTGTATCTTTAGCAACTTACGCTGTCATAATATTTTCTAGCTCATTCATGTTTATAGAACAGCTTTAATGATCTATTTTTTATTATTACAATAGAGAGAAACAGGGAAAAAATGTCTTTCAGTAGCTTTACAGATCTCTCATCCTTCATTTCATCAGTCTGGTCAACAGATGGGCATTACACAGCAAGGTTGGGAAAAGGTCTGTTATAGAGTTGATATTAGTTTTCTTTCCAGCTCTTAAATAAGTAAGAACGGCAGTTATTAGCCAACTACATGGCTAAGGGAGAAACAGAAGGAGATGTAGGAAAAAAGTAAGAGATAAGCAGAGAAAGGTGAAATGAAAATTGCAGTGTTGCATGTAAAACGTAATTTCATTCAGTAGCATGGGAAAACATAGCTGTGTCTTGAAGCATCCAAGAGGATTCGCGCTTTAAGTTGCAGTTTCCAAAAGAGTTGAATTTCAGGTCACTGTTTCTGTTTTTATTAGTGGAGATGTCAGAGCAGAACTTCTCATGTTAGGAGCACATAATAAAAACAGCACACACACTATTTGCTCACAATTTGAAAGTTAGAATAAAATTTATATGGTCCAAAGGGGGAAGAAAAAAAATCACAGAGCTCTCAGACAAATTTCCTAGAAAAGCAGAACCAGCAGCCTCACCTTCAACTCTCCCCATCACTACTGCAAAAACTGAGACGGACGCAACTGACTGGGACAGCCCAGCTGCAGATTATGCTGCTAGCAAGGCATCCAAAGCTTCACATTTCTTACAGCACTTTGAGAAACATAAAAGCCAGCTTGGCAAAAGCGTTGCCTATTTTTCTAGGAGTTTCTTCTGCAATCTTTTTTTTTCNTGTCTTGCCCCCTTGTTGTTTCCCCAACTTCACACCCCTCCTTTGGACACTCTCTAATAGTTTTAGGTCCTTCTGATACTGCAGCACCCACAACTGTTTACTGTTTTAACTGACTGGGTACACCTTAAAATCCTATCTAAAACCAAGAGAAGACATACACAACCTGCATTTACATAGAAATTCCCCAAGCAGCCATCAGAAACTACAAAGACATCAGGTTCTCCTGCCTGTGACCGAACATGAAGGAGGCTGTTTATGTGGCTCCTTCCCCACGCCTCGTGCAGCGCTGGCAGCTCAGGGTGTTCCCTGGGGAGCCAGTTCCCCTTTTCATCTCCCAGCTCCAGGCCTTTCAGCAGAGCTCTGGTATGTCTGAGCTGCTGCTCTGGCTCTGAAAGTGGCAGAGCATTCAGAACACCACCATTAAGGACTTATCAAACTCAGTTTTAGAGCTTTTTTTGCCACCCCAACTAAACAGAAGGTAAAAAAAAATAAAAATAAAAACAGCTCTCTGAGTCACACGTTCAGTCCCACTGAATGCTTCCAGTTCTCAGGAAGAACCATTTCAAACACTCCCTACAGAAATAACAGAACGAGGTTAACTCCAGCAGATATTAACAGAAGTGCAGAGAAACCTTAGTTATCTTTATTAAAAGGTAAGCAGAGCTGTTCACAAACAAGGTTATTTCCTTTCACAATCAGCAAAAAGATATTTAATAGCAGAAGTGAACGGATGTGCAATGCCCACTGCCTGTAGAAGGTTTGTTAGGCTGTGCTGCACGGGTACACAGAGCATTATGGAACTGTGCTGTCCAAAAGCACACAGACATTTCACTGCCTGCTCCTCTCCCTTCTCTTCTCTCCCCTTGTCTTGTCTTGAGAAAATAAGGTTTGAGAAAATCCATTGCTATTACCTAACCCATCTACAGCCTTTCACTTTCATCTTCAGTTCATTGCAATGCCAGGAGAATCGTAAGTTAATCAAATATTTAAACAGGGAGAAGTTACAAAATCAATGGAATAAACAGATATACATAAATACAACGGGGAAGACTCTTCCAGAGGAATCAGAGAGCCTATAGATAAAACCATCACTATTGACGACGTGAAGCAAAGCAGGAAGTTACCACATTCCCTGACTCAGGTTTGCACTTGGCAGCAGGCTTATTCCTTGAACTAGAGGAGACACAACCTTAGCTATGCATAACCACTAAAGCTCCTAAAATAGTTATCACCATTTCAGAAGGAGATCTCAGAATCTTTTGGAGGAGTGGTATGAAAAAACAGCATTCAGCTCCGACGAAGGAGACAAGAGGAACACAAGGAAATACCAGTGCACACAGCCCTATTCGAAAATAGTAAAACTAGAGAAAGTCCCGAGAACAGCAATGGGGATTATTAAGGCTTGCTTTCAATAGAGGGCTTGCATGGACTGAGTCATCAAGACAGGAGGAGAAAAAAATTAAGGTGCATATGTGAAATGTGGTCAAAGACAGTAAAAAGGGAATGAGTATTCACTATTGCTTATTGTCCTTAACATATGGGAAGCAGTCTTAAAACCCTGCAGACAGATAATCCATAATTCAGCTGCAAAACAAGAACCATAAAGAGGAATATCATTCATTAGACCCAACATCATTAGCAAAAACAAACAAGCCTTCACACCATAGCAGGTTTAAGGAGAATTAAGTCTTGGATCTTGTTGCTCTGGGATGTTTAGATGCCAGAAGAATAAATTGTTTCAAACCGTAATTTGGGCAGATTTAGAAAGTCCACCAGGGCTGTTATCACCCCAAAGGTGTGGGCACCATCTCCAGCTCAGGTCTTCCTATAGCTTCAGGCTACCATAAATGAAAGGGGATGCAAAGAAGTCTCTAAACTTGCCCTTTGCTTACAAAATTTCCCATAAAAGGCAGCACGGGTACTGTTGGAGACAAGACCATCCTAAGTGGGGCTGTGGGGATGCTCGCTGCAGCTGTTCTCATGGTCTTCATTGAGGAACAGGGAATGCAAGGTTTACAGAAGGTCAGTAAGAAGCATACATTTATCCTTACGGACATCATCTTCTGGCCGCACATCAGAGAAGAAACTACTAAGAAGCATTTATCTGATTAATGTTTCCAAGCAATCAGCCTTGTCCACTGGGACATCATTCACTAGAAGTCGTGTCTGGATTTGTGGTGCTCATCATTTTTTTCTGCAGACCTCACAGAAAGTCAGGGAAAATTCCTGCTGACTCAGCTGTTGGATCAGATACAGAGCTTCCGCAAAAAGAAGCGGCTGTACAGCTGAGGAGAGGAAAAGCTATTTAACTGCATGGTCAAGCGAGATTCCACCTTGGGTGCTGATCTCAATTACTAAAGGAGAATAAACAACAGAACAGTGATGGGCATCAGGAAGGAAATCATGAATGAAGGCAAAACCAAAGTCTCTTTCACAAGCAATGCCTTCCATGATAGCTTTATATCCAAGGCTTCATGACTGGCTTTTCCTTTTACTGTCAGCAGAGCTTTCTTACAACAATTTAGCCAAAGGAGCCCTGTTTTTAAAAAAAAAAAAAAAGTTTAGATCAAATTTCTCTCAAAAACCTACATGCAAATACTAGCTATGTAGTTGATCAGTTTTGATACACATGGCTATCCAAAGTTTGAGCCTTTTAGGAGAACACTGTAGTAAGCCAAGGAGTCTACCAGGAGCATCTCTTCAGTTGAGATTCCCAGCAAGGATTTAAGAAGGAACCAGGCAGTACTTACTGTACACAGCACCCATGAGACAACTTCCTATGTACGCACAAATCTCTCACTGCAGAATAGTAAGTTTCAACTCAGATACATTCAACTGACAAAGAAGCACTAAAAAAATTTCAAAAAAATAGGAAGTAGTAGGGAAGGTACACGTAACTGTAACGGGATGGTGTACTGGTGGGAGCAGCAATCAGGCAGCTTTCAGAAGGCACAACAAGGGCTTGGCACTCCACTTGCATTAACTGTTGATGCGAGTCAGATACCCAAATGTGTCTTGTGCCTTTGAAAAATCCACCCTCATCTCTAATCTTCATATTTCCCCAAGCGCTGACATCAATTAGAACATCATTAGGTATGCAGTCAAAACAACATAACACTCCAGAAGAATTACTGGTAGTCATAGTTAATTGTGTGTAAAATCTCCCTAAAAAACTCAATAACTGGAGTCAATACATCTATATATTTTAGCTTTAGATGTTTAATGGAAGAGCTTTGGCTATTAGTATTTGCATCAGAAAGAATGAAAAAAATACACAACAGTAGCAGCCTACGCTTTACAAGCGATCGTGACAATTACATAAGTTTGAATTAATGGGTCCTTTAGTCCTATTAATTATAAATACATACTCTGCTCTTTCAAAGGGTGATGTCTGCACTCTTAAAACAAGCTAGAGTCCCAGTCAAATAGAAAAAATAATTTTTATGAGAGATCTAAGTGGTTACTGTGAAGAGAAAGCTAGAAAAAAGCTTATTCAGAAAGACTGTAGAAATCAAAAACTGCAGAATAGTAAGCGATAAAGAAAAAAACAATAGGAACGATATAGATTCCATTATATATATATTTCTCACAAAATTTAAAGTATGAAAGATGTTTAGCACAAACGCTAAGAATAATATGAGGTTTCAAGAATATTAGGAGCTAAAAGACTCCTGCCAACAGTACAGTTAACTGCCACGTGGGTCCTAATCAAGTCTTTATAGGACAGCCTCGCTCTGTTCCTGATGGGCATTGAGCAGCACATTGACCTGAATTGAAAGCTTTAGCTTTACCTGCGCCTGCAGGACATTCGTGCAGCCAACACATGCACGNCTACGCTTTACAAGCGATCGTGACAATTACATAAGTTTGAATTAATGGGTCCTTTAGTCCTATTAATTATAAATACATACTCTGCTCTTTCAAAGGGTGATGTCTGCACTCTTAAAACAAGCTAGAGTCCCAGTCAAATAGAAAAAATAATTTTTATGAGAGATCTAAGTGGTTACTGTGAAGAGAAAGCTAGAAAAAAGCTTATTCAGAAAGACTGTAGAAATCAAAACTGCAGAATAGTAAGCGATAAAGAAAAAAACAATAGGAACGATATAGATTCCATTATATATATATTTCTCACAAAATTTAAAGTATGAAAGATGTTTAGCACTAACGCTAAGAATAATATGAGGTTTCAAGAATATTAGGAGCTAAAAGACTCCTGCCAACAGTACAGTTAACTGCCACGTGGGTCCTAATCAAGTCTTTATAGGACAGCCTCGCTCTGTTCCTGATGGGCATTGAGCAGCACATTGACCTGAATTGAAAGCTTTAGCTTTACCTGCGCCTGCAGGACATTCGTGCAGCCAACACATGCACGGGGACACTTCTCACAAAGGCAAAAATGGGAATGGCTGCAGCTGCAAGCGATGGAGCAAAGAGGAGACACACAGCCACTGCTGCATCACTCTGCTTGATACCTTACGGGATGAGCAATGCCAGGCAAACCCCAGACCTCAGATAACACCAGCTCTGGGACTCAGGCACCATCTCCAGAAAAAGCAGATCTGCTCCTAAGCAGAACTCATCACAGTTCTGCACAGTCATGGGGACTCCCCAAAAGCAGGAAGCATGCAGCAGTGCCTGCCCCAGCTCACTGATTGCTGGTTAATTATCTGCTGTTAATAAACCAATGAAGCATTTCAAACACAGAACCATCATAGAATGGCCTGGCTTGGAAGGGACCCCAAGGATCATCAGGNCATTATGTTCACAAAGGTCTACCTTTGAAGTTCATTGATGTCCCTCTGGAAGGCATCCCTTCCTTTGATTCTGTTAACTGCACTACCCAGCTTGGTGTCATCAGCAAACCTGATTTATATTATTGGAGCAGTTTCTCCTCGCAGCAAGCAGATAGTTTTCCCCATCTGCCTTCCCAGAAAGCTAAAAGAGAAATTTAATATGGCCAACACTTAGTTTCTTAAACATTCTCTCTCTCATATTTGGCCACTTGAAGGAAACTAACTGGTGTTTAACAACTCAGCAGGGAGGAAAGGGTCTCATGATTTTAGAGGGAATAAAACACCTTTGCCAGAAAAAATAATGCTGTGTAGACTTTAAGCAAGCCTGACCCCTCTATAAACACACAAAAAGACATTGAGATTCTGGGCAGCTAATGCATTTTATTAAAAAGTTTATTACTTTTTCAATTAAAAAGCTTATGTTAGAACAAACAGAGACAAAACTATTAAACCACACATACTCTCGTGTGTGCCCATCCATCCATTCAGCCATGTTTCCTCAGCACTGGGAGGCAGAACAAGGCAGGCTGTGGACCAGAAGGATGCTTGCTACAACAGCAGTGGTTAACATCTTGTACTTTCTTTGTTATGTGGGATTTTATTGTTATTTTTCTGCTGCCAAGTCTGCTTTTCCGCAATTCCACTAAGCTTAGGGAAACTACAAACCACCCACCGAAGTTTAACTCTCTGCTGACTACTCCAAATAACAGCATTTGCTGCTGAAGTTATAAATTTAGAAAAGTAGGAGAAAAACCTCTGTAAAGTACTGCAGGGAAAGCATGACAACCACGCTCCTTTTTACTGCTGACCCTGCACGCAGTGATGCACTGACCAACACCCTCCTCCCCACGCTGTCACGCCTCTGGGTGCAGTATGTCCTACAAGGCCACCACCAGCCTTCACTTGTTGCCATTTTCCCTCTTTTCCCAACTTCATGCAAAAATTTATGTGCAGCTTCACGTGGACAGGGGGAAGATCTGAGCAAGACCAGGTAGGAAGCAGGGCTGCGGAGAGCAGTATCAAGACAGAGGAGGGAAAAGGGAGACTCCTGGAAATTCTGCTGTTTCTGTATCATTAAATTCAGGGGAATCCAGGTGCCACCTGCCATCACTAGTTAGCAGTGCCCTTCAGAGGGGTCCTGAGGCCCTTTGGGAGCGATCTCTTCTGGAAATGAGCTCCATAGAGGAGTCTGTATGCCTGAGACAGCAGAGCCCAATCGGATGGAGAGAAGTTAAGCAGCAAAAGATATTCCCTGGAAGGCAGATGTATTTATTCATTCCACAGCCTTTCTACCTTATGTTAAATTTATGAGCTTTTATGTTCTGTTATATTTTCAGCTTTCAGCTCAGAAAACCAGTCATGACACAGAAGGAAAAACCCCATAAAGTCAAAAAGCCCAAAAAGAGATTTAACTGCCTCCTCCTAATTCCTTTTTTCTTCTCAGGATAAATCTCTGACCCAGGCTCGCAGCCTGGCGGCAGGGGCTGGGAACAACCCCCTCCCAGTGCTGCTCCTGGAGCTCAGAACAATCTCACTCCTGAGCTATCACAAATGCACCAAAAAAAAAGTTTGATGAGGCCATCCTGCCTCCTTTCTAACTGAAGGGGAATCACCCAGCCTTAAGGGGAAGCCTCAAAGATGGGTGACAGTGAGCTGAAGAGGAGAAAATGAAGCTTTGAAAATTGAGGTTGCTTTGTTTTTCCTCTCTCTCTCTCCAAGTTTGTAAATTTCATCTGTGAAGTCTAAACTTCATCCTCACTCACTGTCACAATGTTCTTGTAAGCAGCTGTGATACTTGGAGCAAATTCCTAGGCCTATACCTGAAGCCATGCAAATTCTAAGGAAAACCTATTCCGCTGTGTTTCTTCTACATGTGTTCTCTGTGTATGATACTCTACATATTTCACTTGGTTTTAAGGAGAAACTAGAAAAACAGTCCCAATACTTAATGCTGAAAAGCAAAATGGGGAAAAAAAAAAAAAAAAAACCTCTTTCAGGGAGCTTTTCAGGAGCTTGACTTCAGCTCATAGAGGACGGGGGCTGGTGACACTGAAACCTGGAGCAGCAACTTGACATCCCAAATCCTCACTCGTACTCTCCATCAGCCCACGTGGAGCCATTTCAGTTGGCTTTATTATGCAACAGAAGTAAGCTGCTGCCCCTGTTTCTGAACAGAATTGCTAACATACTGCCTAGCAGTAAGATTTTAAGTTGAAAACATGATGTAAGCAAAACAAAGCACATACCACAGGAACCCAAAGGACTCAATTTTTGACTTTTTTTTTTCTATTTAATTGTTTTGCCTTCTCCTCAGGTGAGGCACACTGCCTCTCAGTGCTGCGAGCACTAGAGAGCAGAGCCTGAGCTTTGCCAAACGATGCTCACCCCAGTGCCCAGCAGAACCAACTGCAGCGGACCAGGAGCACCCCAGGTGCTCTGTGCCAGTGCAGGGGCATCTTTGCTCCCATAAAGCAAATGCAAAGCAACAACTGGGGGCAATCTCAGCTCTTCCAGCATCACCCAGCCCCACAGACTATCACTGCAAGAGGAGCAGTCCTCCAGGTCAGCAGAGCAGATGGAGTCCACCTTTCCTGGTTACACAGCTTCCGCACCTTAAGCAATACACACGGGCTGCTCGGGCGGGAGCTTCAGCTGCATAAACAGATGACGCTGAAACAAGATCTGCTCCAATCTGTTCACTTAGCACTGCTCAAAGAGAGGGAAGGTGAGCAGGTTGCCCAGCAGGTCGCAACCCTTGGCTGCAGGGGACTGCCAGCCCCACACAGCCGTCTGCTGCTGCCCTCTGCATGCAGCCCAGCCCAGCGCTGGTCACTGGTGCACCACAGAGGCGTCTGATAATTAACTTTAACCCAATTTTGCTCTAAAACCAAGCAACAGACTTCCCAAATAACAGCACACACTTCTGCAGATGAGCATACAGCCAATGGCTGTGTATGCTATCACATATCTGAGTAAGAAATACCAGCGTGCTCTTAAAATAAGGTGAAATATTTAGAAATTGGTAACAGCACTTCCACAGGAGTGGAGTGGTGAACTGTAGCCCAGCTTTAAGAGCACCAAGAAGAGGTTCTGGGCTCAGAGCAGCATTAGTGCTGATCAGCTCCCCTGGAACAGTCTGGGAGAAGTGCATTAAAGTCAGTCAGCCCCAGCTCAGCTTGCTTCAATATTCCAGGCTACAAACTGCTTTATGAAAGCTGATCCGTGGACAGACCAACTATCGCCAGTCTGGGACATGCAGCAAGGAGCAGGGCAGATGGTGAGGGGTGGCAGCAGCCTCGCTGCTCTGATTCAATCCATCACAATGCTGTCAGCTCCCCCACATGCTTTTCACTCACTCATTCGGGCACCCAGCAAAAGCCCACTGAACAATACCTACAGATCATATTTACTACTTGATCCTGCCAGCATTCCTGGTCTTTAAACAAGCTTGGAGAAATAAATCTGCTCTTGGCTGAGAGCACTCCTGTCTGGTTACCCATGCCCATCGGGCAGCCACCAGAACTTTTCAAAAAACAGTATTTAATGAAAACAAACAGATGCGTAACTGCCAAGCGTCACCACAAGATTGCTGGCATGTGTCATCACCAAGTTGTAACAGCAGAACTAAAAACAAATTGAGAGTTATGGCAGGGAAGAGCTACAAAGCTTCCACCAACAGTCTCCTGAGCAGACAGGAGCACCAAGAAGGCAGTGCCCACGGAAGGTTGCACACACACAGACAGCTCTGCATGCCACCCGTGTGGGCTCACCTCTCGGAGAGCTGATTCAGTAGAAACACTTAAAAATATTGTTCTGATCTCCATCACAGCAGCTATCAGCATGGACTCACCCTGTGGGGTGCACCGCTCCCCTAGGGCGGATGCAGCCCCTCCTGGCAGCAGCTTGGTGCTGTCTCAAGGAACTCGATCCTCCTGGGCTCCTTCTTGCAGGATGCATTTCAGCAGAAGCCTTTCATTAGAAAGAAGTCTGAAAAACTTACAGTGCAGGCAGTACTGTGAGCAGCACAGTCACAAACCTGCAGCGCACAGCACGAGGCAGCTCCGCACAGCTCCGAGGGGAGCACAGCACGGTGCCATAGGGACACACACACCAGGAGCCAGCACCGAGCACTCTGCTCTGTACAGGCCCCGTAACATCCTGCACAAACACAGCCCTGGTCTGCCACGCTTTGAGATATCAGCTGAGGCAGCTTCTCAAGGAGATAATTCCACTTACAGCGGGTGCTGCTCACACAAACAAGACAACATGAAGGAGAAGAATTCGGGGATGTAGGAGAAGAGATCACAGACACCAGATCCTTTCACCCAGCCACATCCGTGCATCAACATTACCACTCCTAAGAACAAAGCCAAATAAAATGATCAATGGTTTCTCCCTCTACTTTCCATAGAAAAGGAAAGGAAGTTTCGACAGGCTCTTTGCTTCCTTCCTTAATGAAACTCCTATTGATTTTTCATCCTTGTGAATCATTGCCTTGGAGCAATTTCTTTTAGCTGCAGGTTCTCACGTTTAATTTGTATGTATGCTTAAGGGAAAATTTATCAATAGGGTCTCCTGATGGAAACTAAAAAGGTTTTTATGAGGAAGTTATGAAATTTTACATATGGCATTTAGTGATATAGTTAAAAGATGCAGGTCTGGAATTATTCATGACACAGACACCAGCCCCACGTAACACTCAGTGTCACCTCACTGCAGCTGTCAGGGCTTCAGGACAACAGCTGTCAGATTGAATACACTCATGGTGATAAAAAAAAAAAAAAAAGTAAAAAATAGAACATACTAACACAACCAAAATTTATTCAGACACCTACACTTCCCAGCTACCCTAAGACAAGCAGACCAGAACACATTGCATGTGTCCATAGTTACCAGACCCACTCAGGGCACTAACATGGGCTGGGCAGGAGGAAACAGGATTCAAAACAGTCCAGCAGCAATCAGTTAACAGGCAGCTTTAGCTTTGCCAATACCAAAGATATAAAAAGAAACCAATCCCATTACTTTACTCCTAAGCAATAACGTTATAGTTACACTTCTAACTCAGTCAAAGTTTCCCACTTGCTTCAATCTCTGTATCCATGGGGAAAACTTAGATGTTATGGAGCTTTTAATTGTCATTCATGAGAAACATGCTAATCTTGCTAGTCAACGAAGGAATTTATGGGCCGATGGGGAGCACAGTAATTCAACTAATGGTAAAGCAAGTTTGCATCTGAGAAAAGGAGATATTCTTTTTCTTAGAAGTCAGTACTTCACATCATGATTAGTATTACCTAAATGACACCATCCACATTTAGAAAGGATTGGTTAGAATTGGTTCCAAAAGACCTGGAAGCAAGGATCTTGCAGAAAGTATCTAGCCTTCTGCCTGGGGAGAAAAAACAGTCCCTGTAAAATTTACACTTGTAGAAGAAAATTTGAATCAACTCTTCCATTTCATCAACCACTCACCCACAGTCCTCCTCCTTCAGAGGTGAAGCAGCAGGAAAGCTCGATGGAACTTTTCCCTTCTCCATTTTCTCATTTGTCTTTCTTTTTGTTAAGTCACTTACTGACTTAGTGCTGATAATTCAATCGTCTGAATGGGTCCTTACCCATTTTCCAAATTACTTAAGGGGGGAATTAGGTAGAGCTAACTAACTCATAGCAATATCCACCAAGCAATGGTATTTACTGGAAGTCAGCAGCACACACAGCTGAGGCCAAAGCAGAGGAGGAAAGAAACCCTCCTTGATCAAGGGCATAAGACCAAGAAGGTCAGGCTCATGTGCTGAAGTGTGCTAAAAGAAGGAGACCCTTCAGCTGCACACAGACAAACTCTTGACAAAGTTAAATGACCATAAGATGCATATTCACACTCTGGGTGCTGGAGTAAGGTTTGGGCCAGATAAACCGAGAAGGCCCTACACCAAGCTCAGCCATTCTCTGAGCCTGTGAAGAAGCATTAGAGATGCTGAGAAACAATGCATCTGTTGCTTGTGGGTCCAAAAATATTCAGGATTTCTAAGAAGTGATACAGGGATGAGAAAAGGTTAGGCGATTTTTTAAAACTATCACAAAATAGCCAATGGTGAAATATTGAGATTACAAGAAAGAACATTTATAAAATCCTACATGATGCAAACATGAAAAGGTTGCTCCGTTGCAAGATAACTGAGTAATGTAACCTTTCAAAGCAACAACAAAAAGCAATTAGACCATGCCTGAGATTGAAAATGATCGATTATTACTGCTAATATTGGAATTGAAGTTGACTGTAATGCTTTTCATGTAATTGCTTTATTGAATGCTGCATAGCTTTATTTGGTAATATATTCAGAACTGTGAGTTGTTTTTTTTTTTTTTTACACCAGTTCTAATACATTAAGACACACAGAGTTCCAATATATTTATCCCAAAGATATTGTACTAAACAGCATACCCAAGGGTTAGCTCCCATCTTTCAGTTAAGGTCTACGGGGAATCTTCTGCCTGCAAAATGATGTAGATTTGAGTACCTGCAACTTTACATCCTCTGCACCTGCTCACTGGTTTATTCCATAAACTGCATCAAAATGCCTTAAATCTGATTTGGGGCCTTGTGTGCTCTAATCCTCATAATTAAATCATTCTGAGGACTCTGAAAGCTGGCTTGTCTATTAAAAAAAAAAAAATCAATCAAGGACAAGTAAATCACAGTGAAAATGAGCAAAGTATCACCTTTAAAAAAAAAATCCAAGTACATAAAAATTTTAAGATGTCTGAAGGCAAAGAAAGGATTTTTTGTTGTGTTTCACCCTTGCTTTTACTCCCAAAACAGTCATCAATATCTAAATAAAACTTTCAGAATTACATTTTTTCAGCTGCCTTTCAGCCTCTCTGATCTGTTATCCCTGGCGTCCCTCGCCCACACTCCCTTCTTTTTGAAGAGAATCCTAGCAAAGGTCAGCAGTCAATTAGGCATCAATAAATCCCCAAGAAGAGAGTGAAAATTGTGGGCAGCCTCGACTCCCATTGCTAAACCAAGTAACACGCTTGAAAGTTCGTAACAAAAAGCATACGACAGCTTACAGCATTATGAGCGTATGTATAACATTACCTTTAAAGCCTAAGTATGAAAAATATCAAAGAAGGTGCGTAATACCAAGCTTTATCACCAATTGCACACATATATTGACTTAACCAAGACACACTCACTTATCTACAAAGCAAAAATTGGCTTTAAGTAAGGTACTTTGCAAGACCCTCCGGGCACAATAACATTACTGTCATCATTTACGTCAACTTTCCTATCTCTCACTTCACCTCCCTCAGCCTTCTCAAAATATTGCAGCTAAGTTTCTATTTCTGCTGCTACAATGGTGTCCTTGCTTATATAGCAACACAACTAGACACAGAGGAGCTAAAAATACAAAAAATAATGCATAAACATATGCACATGTAGGCACTAACACGTAAGCAATATACTTAACACCCACACACACCCTATAGCTTTCATTTCAGTGCCATGTGTACAAGGATATACTCAGCTTTTTTTTTTTTTTTCCTCATTTTTTTCATTTTGAAACAAATTCTATAAGTACTATTTCCTTAGCACTCTGCAGAGGAATGCAGAAGGTTTATATTTCCTTAGGAGAAAAGCATGATCAGTAACAGTTAAAAGTTTGGGCAAGTCCCCATCATCAGACCACTACAGCTTTGGAACTGCCCAGCACAGACAACTTCACATCGCACAGGCTCACCACCAGCCCTGAATGAAGCTGGGCTTAGGAACTTATGTCTGTAGAATAAAGAATTTTTACGTTCACAAGGATTTTAATTAAGATACAGTTATAGTTGAACTATATTTATTACCAGCTGAAAAACAGATGTACTGGATTGGTTGACCTAAAAACATCAAAAGCTTATGTACAAGTTCTTGTCGTACTGTGTATGCATTTAACACAGAGCTGCAAACGTTTCGTAATTCATTTTTACTTCAGCTTGAACTCGTTGATATATCAACACAAGCAAAATATTAAAGGAATGACATTAAAAACTTCACACAAGCACTATCTTATGCGCAAGGCATTTAATCAAAGAACTTCTGAAAAGTTCCTGGTGTTTTATCACTACAGCCTCCTTTTACTCCTTGTCTGGAAAGTAACTCAGGTCCTGCATGCTACCAGGCAGCTGCTTCAAACCAAGCAGCTAACACACATAACAAAGGTGCAGCAACACTTTTTCTATATGTAGTGACTCCGCTGTGAAGCTTGATAAGATTTTCAGCAGTTGGAAACAAGTGTTTATTTTGTTTAAAAGCAGCTGGATAATACAAAGCAGTTTAACTAACGGGTCAAAAGATCTTAAAGATGTACAGAGCTCGTTTCTGTGCTCTGCAGCTTGAAACTTGTGAGGTTTATGGTTATAAATGTCACATCTTAGAAAAGTAAAACATGCTTCCCACATTGGAGGATATTTTTAAACTACTGATATTTGAAGGTCTCTGGATCTCAGAGGACAGAAATCAGTGAAAAAGTTCAAATGATAGCACAATAAATACCAGATATCCTGTAGCCCTGTATTTAATCACGTGGCCAGCACCATCAGCCACATTGTACTTGTGTTGACCTATTCTGCAGGTCAACAAAGACCCAGTACAGACTTACTGAAGTATCTACTTGACAAGTTCTTTATTATTAAGTATATTGAACATTTGATACCTTAAATGTCAGGATTTCTCAGCAAGTCCTGAGGTGTGAACTATTATTGCAAATAAGACATAGGAAGGTTGTTAAACTTGCTGCAGATTATGCCAGGGAATCTGAATCGTTTTGTTACCACTTCATTGAGCCCAGGGGATCAGCACCACGCTGCACGCGTTGGCACTGCTGCCCGCTCTGTGCTGACAGCAGCCCCTTCCCAAAGCGTCCGCTGGAAGTTCTATGGCACTGCTTTATGGAGAGACACAAAAAGTTTCTAAAGCAAGGCACTGTGAAACAGCGAAAAAATATATACGTCAGTGAGTGGGCAAAAGCAAGCAGCAAATACATTGGCCAGATAAATAACGTGGGTTTGCTGGTCCTTTCCTCAGGAGCAGCTGGGTACCATGCCGTGCGAGCAGCAGCGACGCGGGCTCGGCATTGGAGGCGTTTGCTGGCTCCTCTTTGAACATATGCCCTTTCAAGTGAAATTAATCAATCTCTTTATCACTCCTGCAGCATCTGGAGTCATAATCATTACCCAACTGCTGAGAAAGAAATGAAACCACTAATCGCGCGGGGAGCAGGGTTTGGTGTTCAGAGCAGGAAAGTTTTTATTAAGTTCTAATTTGAAAAGTGATTTTTCATGGCTGGCCTTCCAGGGCATGCTACACATGAGCAGGATAAACTTCAGCAACTGTCCGCAGCGTGTCCTCCAGCACACAGAACCAATAGATTTAGAACTGCTACAGTGAGGTTTGCACGTGCTTCTCCAGATTTAGCTCCATAATCCTAAATCACTGTTATACTAAAAAATGACACGGAGATGCAGTTAATCCGCTCCAAAAGGTCTCTAGGAGAAGGAACTGGAGAAGCCTACAAAGTGGTGGACGCCAGACAGTGCAATCAGCAGGAAGGACCAGGGGCTGCCTCTGGACTTGCACACCCTGCTCCAAATGATCCCAGCAGGAATTTTCCACGCAAGTCGAAGCCAATATATTTGAGATTCCATTAAGCAGGCGTTTAAGCACAACCATCAGCCAGCTGAGGGTGATTAGAATAAGCCATGTGAACACTATGTCAACAATCTGGATTATCATGAAACACTCATTTCATTCTCCTAGCTTACACTCCTCAAATTTTTCAAAGAAATGCAAAAAGACAGTGTCGATGATAGCAGGACTATTCCCAAACATATCAGATAAAATCTAGGGAATTACAGGTACTAGTGGGCAGACTACCCCACACTCATGTCCCTAGAAATAGCCAGCTGTATAGTCTGCCTAGGGATCCCTCGTAGAAGAGACCTTAGGGCTTTCTAATGCAACTCTGTAAGTTCATCCGCTACATACTAAATTTGTTCAATTAAGTGGCTAAGTAAAATTCTTATTACAACTTAAAAATATTTAAAATTTTTAAATAAAAAAAAGATAAACACACCATGGAGCTCTGAACACTGGCAGCAGAATAATTAAGCCTAATAGCCCACTGAAACAGGCTGAAAACATGAACATTCATTTTTAACATCCCGTCTATATGTAACAAATCTTTCCAACAGCTGCATTCAATTAAAAAAATATTAACCCCAAGGAAAAAGTATAAAAACATCCCCATCTGTTTTTCTTGCCACTCACTGAGCTTCTTTTGTGAGTGAAATACGTACAACAATACAATCCAACAAAGTTGAATGAAAAATACTACAATTCCAATAATAAGCTATCCTTTTGCTTCTAAATGAACAATTTAAAAGAAACCACTTTTGCAGATTTTCCCCGTGACCCACAGCTCTGTTCCCATAGTAACTACTGAGGAAAGAAAAGGATAAGACGCCTAACTTATACTTTTCCCAATACCAACAAAAAATAGAAAGAAGTACCTTATTCTCAAAAACCATTATTCTCAGGAAGGGAAGAGGGACATTAAAAGATTAGCGTGAATCTCCTGTGTAATCTAGTTTAAACCACCACCTACTGCACATTTGATTTTGGTTAGACAAAGACATTTGTTAAAGCATGTAGTGCTCGCGCGAAAGAACTACTGAAATATGAGGGCTGCTCTGAAAGTACTGCCTCCCAGTTTATGATGTTGACCCCTAATGTCGGAGGTGGATGTTAGTGGTGTGGGGGTACAGGTTGAACCTTCCCACCAGTCTCCTGTTCCATGCTGTTGCCACGCAACAGGTGGCAGCAGAGGGGCAGCCTGACACAGTGGCATCTGACATGAGAGTGCGGATGGAGCAAAGGGGTGGAATTGAATTCCTCCATGCAGGAAAAAATGGCACCCATTGACATTCATCGACACTTGCTGAATGTTTATGGAGACCAAACAGTGCATATGAGCACAGTGAGGGGTGATGGTGCGTTTCAGCAGTGGTGACAGTGACATGAAAGACGAGTCATACTCTGGGTGGCCATGCACAGCTGTCACACTATAAAATGAAGGGCATCTTTATCAGTTTGCACCAGCAGGATCCCATGAATGCTCAATCCAGGAACAGAACGAACACCATATACAAGTTTATCAGGACCCACTGAACCACTATGAGACTGAAGGTGACAGTTTCCTGGATCGCATTTGTTACCAGTGACAAGCCAGAGCCAACATGGCAGTCCATGGAGTGGCAATACGTGAATTACCCATTGAAGAAAAATTTCAAGACACAGCCCTCAGCAGGTAGAGTGATGCACATTGTGTTCTGGGATAGAAAAAGAGTGATCCTTATAGATTTCCTGGAACCCAGACAAACCATCAACCCTGACCACTTCATCACGATGCTGACTAAGCTGGAGGCTTGAACTTCCAGAGTCAGACAGAAACAGACAACGTTTCTCTTGCAACACAATAACATCAGGCCCCATACCAGTTTGAAGGCCATAGAGCACATTGCCTGTCTGGGCTGGACTGTCCTACCACACCCACCATATAGTCCAGATTTGTCGCCTTCTGACTTCCATCTGTTCAGGCCAATGGAAGATGGACTGTATGGGCAACATTTTCCTAGCAACAACACCACCACAGCATCTGTGAAACAGTGGGTCACCTCTGCTGGTGCAGATTTTTAGCAGTGTGACACGCAGGCTTCTGTTCATCCCTGGCAAAAATGCAAGGCTAATAGTGGTGACTAGGGTGAAAAATTGTTTTTGTAGCTGAGAATTTGCTCTATCAAATAGTGTTATTGTGCTCTTTGTAGCTGTTGTAGTTTCTGCAGAAATAAATAAGGAGTGTTGCTTTTGGAGTCACCTAGATAGTTTTGCACGCCCAACAACAAAATTACCAGGCATATGCTGTAAGAGCTTACATCTGAACCTAGCAAGTGCAGTCATCCATCTGGATCGCTACACAGTGCTCATCTCATGGACCAGGAAGCATGCTGAGGATTTTCTCCAAGAGTACGTAGTGTTAATTTTAACAGACATTTCAGTTTACATCCTCCCTACCTTAACTTCTTAATTTGACTGACACTTCACGCTTCGCGCATTGCTTGCGGTGTGAATTTTTCTACAACTACAGAAGCCAGCAACTCTTTCACTAAGCAGTGCCACCACTTTACTGGCAGAAGTCCCTAAAGATGAGTTTTCAGCTTCTTCAGGAGAGATCCAGTTCTTTATGGGGACATTTCCCCAGTTCTCTGGCAAACACACCAGTATTTACTGCCTGAGGACACAAGGTCAGCAACAACTCTGAAGTGCGTCATCCATGTAAATATTTGTACCATTGGTGCAAAGGTTTATAGAGTAAGGCAACAAGATGCACTTCCACAACCCCAACTAGACTACTTCAAATTGAACTGTTTACTACAAATCTTCAACAAGTTTAGCAGAGTCTGTGATTCTGAGATATATTAAGCCAGGCACTTGAACTAAAATTGCAAACTACCAATGGGTGAAGTCTCACCTGAGATTTGATATAATCTTGAAGATAACGTTTAGTAAAGATTTAGCTTGACAAATCAGTTCAAAGAGGATATGACTAATAGCAGGCGTCCAGAATGGCCTGATATCTTTAATTTGCAAATACATTAGGAGCAACTATCAAAAGAAGCATTACTTAAATGATAATCTGTCTTGAGCACAAAGGCATAAACCGATCATGAATAAAGTTAAAATTAAGAAGGCTTATAATTTTAGGGCAATTTTTCAATTATTCAGTTTATTACTATAACTGACTAGTTTTTAAAATGGAACTTGACTGTTTTTTTAGAAAAAAATTATTAATTGTTGCTGCTGTTGATATGAGAAGACTGTAATCTATACCCCAAAAGAACTGCTTCTGTCCTAAACTGCTTGGATAGTCAAGAATTTTAGAATCTCAGAATTTGGTTAAATTGAGACTAAATTTCCACTTTAATTCTTCCACCGGGGGGAAAAAAAAATAGCATTTGTTGCAGTGCTACCTTTTAATCTCGTTTCAGTAGCTTTAAGATCCACTGTCCTTTGAAGATCTGGACTCCCTTTAACATTTTGCACATGTAGGTAAAAGTTGTCTTTTTAACACACAAGGTCAAAGGCACTTCCAAACCAGCACTTGGCATTCCTGAAATTAAGATCTTGAGAAAGGGTATTTTATCGCAGCATTATTTGAGAACAGAGAACAAAAGATCCTTTTCATCTTGGTCCTAAGTGGCTTACCCACCTTCACTAGGGGTTCAAAGGTTCCTCCACATTAGAGGATCATTCTCTGAAAAGTTCATTTCATATCTTTCCCATTAAGGATTGCTTCAGAAGAAAGCCTAATGATCAAAACCCATTTGCTAGCCCTATTTTAAGCATCACTTTCAAATATGGGTAATAACTCAACTGAACAAAGTCTTTTGTGCTCACCTGGGGCAATACAACTTGCCGCTCCCCACACCCATCTCCCAGAAGCCCACAAACACCAAAAGATTAATGGCTTCTTCCTCAGGTGAAATCTCTCTGCTATGATCAGCAGTGTTACAAACTCATTTTCCAGTCTGATGTCTCGCTTTCAGTGCTCTCCCATTCATAACAGGGAGCATGTCCCTGCTGGGCTAAATCCCCATCGGGATTCATTTTGCCAAGATAATTATTAATGACGAAGTCACTGCGACACATCTGGGTTTCTAATAGTCCTCTTCCTCCCTTCCATAGCACACAGAGTATTATTTCCCTTTCTACCTTAGAGAACTTCTTTCCTAAAAGACAAAACACTTTCATCCTACAAAAGCATATTTCTTAAGTATTTCCCTTTCTTAGGAAAGCCACATCATGGCTATAGCAGGAGCCACTTTTAGGGTGTATGCCCCTCACCCTTTCATTTCTGCCAGTATTTCAGGGGAAATAACACATGCAGTGTTACTGATGTGCAAGTTTACGGAGGAACTGAAGACATTGTTAATGATGACCTGTACCACCCCAATGCAGGAACTACAGGCATCTCTGGCAACAGCCTTCTGTAACCCTAATTATCAGCCCTTTTGCTGTAAGGCACCTGAAGTATTTTAGACCAAATTTAGACATTAGAGCTTATTTGCAGAGCTCCTCAAAAAAAGAAAAAACTGAAATCAGTGGATTCACACGTGTCAATATTCCATCTAAAGTTTTAAAAACTTCAGTGGCCACAATTAAGACAAACACATTTATATTACATCAATTCCAGACACTTTAGGACCATCCAAGAGTTGAATAAAATTAACATGGTGAAATATGCTAATTGCTAATTTGGTATCCCATTAAACAATATTAATTTACAAGGATTTAAATTCAATTAAGTTTTCTCAAGATTGTATCACTAAAACTGCTTTGTTAGTTAGCAAGTGTCAGAAAATTATTTGCTATTTAAGGTTGCCGAGTAATTTAATGGATATAATTATTGCTTTCATGGCTAGGCTGGTGGTCACAAAATAAGTATGTGACAAGAAGTGTCTGGAAACCAGCGTAGAGTTCTTTAGATACATTAATATGTCATCTCTAGAAACCAAGAGCTAAAAATAAACGGTTTCAAGACAGGCCACAAATAAGCAAAATGCAAGAGGGAGGAGTACATAATTTACTTCACACTACCAAGTTCTTAAACTTTAAAAATATTGAGCCTGGGCTTCTGGCTTTGTTTTCTGTAGATGCAGTGATTTCAATACAATTGCTTTCACCTATGCCAAGACCATCAAGCCCAGCATGAAAATGTATGAGTCTTCATTAGAGGGAACCAAGGATTTAGGTTAAAAAGGTCTCAAGTTTGGTTAACTTCAGCACTGATGCACAGCCTTTTTATATGGGTTTTTTTTTTAAATTATAGTACACTTAAATTCATATTCCTCAAGTCAAAGCTTTCAGTATCATGATCTTATTAAATTATAAAGCATCACATTTTAATAAGATGTTGAATTTCTCTACAGCTTTTAAGGAAGTTGCCATGCTTGCAAAAGACAATTCAAGATTTAAAAACAAAACAGACCATCTCCTGTCCCCGTAGGGACTGCTCATTAGAACCTTTCATTAAAAAAGATAGCTGCAGGTTTGCTTGCTATCAGAAAAAAAATTCTCTTAGTTTTGACATGAAAATTATTTAGTTTTAGGTTCACTGTGCTGTGCTTTTATTTTATTTAGTTCTTTAAAAAATTGAGCACACAAGTCCTCCAACTAGAGGATGATTTTTTCCTACTATATATACCACAGCTCTCATTAGGCCAAGAACTCCATGCCCTAAACCACACAGTTATTTTATTATTGATATCCTGCTGCAACAGGTTATGTTAACCTCCCTGGGTCCACCTGATCCATTAGAGTCACTACCCTCATCTTCTCAAAACACTTTCCTACAATTTTTTTTTTTTAAAACAGAGAAATAGATCTCTGTGATTAACTCTCCTAGGCGGGGAGGGGAAAAGAAAAAAAGATCAAGCGAAGTAAAAAACAAGCCAAACTAGAAAACCACCATAATATATACACATATACCATCTATGTATAATACAGATATGTTTATACCTGTATATTTTCATTCTGAAAGCATTTCTCGCAAAGATTTTTTTTTTTTTTTTTTTTTTTTTTTTTAACCTCTAACCATTCATAAGCAGAAAAAGTACAGCAAAATACCGATAGGATGTAAGCCTTATAGAATGACTCTGGAGATCTCATATTTCTGATTCCCTGTGGGACCACGATAACTGACACAATTTTCTTCTGCACCTGAAACATTTACCACAAGCTCAGCACTGGATGAGCTCATCACGGGCTTTCAGAGCACAGGAGCAGAGTCTGTGCAAACCTGTGCCATTGCCTGCTGGCAGTTCTACCTACAGCTGCCTCAGTCTTTGAAGCACCAATAACACTTCATTGCCAGCTGTAACCACCAGGTCAAATTAAATTTTTATGACTTGCAGCACACACCTCTAAATACTGATGGTACAACATTTCAGAACTGAAGTAAAACACCACTGAAGAGTCTAACTTGTCTTAAGAAAACTCTGTCTTTCAAAACTTATTCAGAAATCACATAACAGAATTGGAGGAAGAGAGTTTATATTGTTGGTAATTTCATCTTCATTTTACATGAAAGACATTAGAAAAAATTCTTCATAAACATGGAATGAGATTGTATGCAACCAGCACTTGACCAGTGGCAAGGAAAGCTTGCTTTGATCCCACCAGAAGCACAGGAACCACCCCAGAATAACTGCTTCATTATGCAGTTAATTCAATCTCTTAGTTTACAGAGTACTACCATTTTAAAAATTTACAAAACCTCTCAAAGAAAAATTATTTTTCCATCAAGGTTAACCACGCTATTGCTCAGTCATAGAAGGCCAAACCTCAAAAGCATCCTGGGCAATGAAAACCCAGGTTCAGATGCATATTTCCGATGGATATTTTCTTTGACTAAATATTTATTGAATTTGCCAATCTTTCCAAGTCACTGAACATTCACTGTTGCTGCGTTATGCTACACAACAAGCATCAACGTGTCATGCTTAGTTTTTCGTATTTATATCATGCTGTCTCTTATTTGCCTCCTCCCTATCACTTAATTGCAATTGTCAACATGTATTCACAAAGCTTTCCAAAGGTTTCACGTGCCTAATTTGAACACTGAAACACTGCATGTACCCAGTCTGACTGATGAACAAAGAATTTCCTACACGTACCGAAGTGTTAGCTCTGAGTACATGAACCAAGAACTTCTGACTCAGTTCATTCTGAAAGGCACAGACGTGCCTTTTTCATTCAAAGGAACACAAAATGATTAAATATTTCAAAAGGAAGCAGCAGTCAGATGATGCTATCAGTATCAAGCAAAAATTTTACTCTTAGATTAACAGCATTAAGAAGTCCAGAATTATATTCTGGAGTCACTCTGGTGCATAACTGCAGCAGATTACTACTTTGAAGTAGAAATTATCCTCCCACCACTATTTTTCAGTAACCAAAAAAAAAAAAAAAAGACATTATCAGGCTTTTTTAATTTCTTACTGAGATAAAACAGAATGGAGGAAGGGCACTCCATTCTCAAACTCAGGAAATATCTAGCAGATAAGCCAACATATCTCTTTCCTACCTGTTTTCCAGACAAACTGATGACCTCTCCTGGCTTCCAGATCAGCTGTTTGCAACATCAAGAAAACAAAAATAATGAAGGACTTCTCCAGGCTCTGCCATGCCCAATGAGGAGGAACCCAGTTCTGTTGTAGAAGCATAATTCAGATAATTCAGTCTACAGTCTTCTTCAGTCCTAGAATTAATAAACAGCGAAAAAAAAGTTGCTAAGTGTTCCTAAGCAAGTTCTTAATAAATCTGCCAATGCAAGTAAATGGCAAGGAATCTGGTAACAGTGAGACACGTGTCCCTTCTTTTGTCTATGTAATTTACCTTTAGCACAAATGCTATCATGTTACAGGCAGGCTAAACCCAAACTAAGAACGGATTCTAAGTTCAAAATCCAGCTCTGAATACAGACCCCATGTACTATGTTTTAAGGACACTGACAACTGAAATTGTTTTAGCTTCATAACACGTGCGAGCACAGGAGACAAAAATAACATGCAAAGCACAGCAGGAAAGACAGGGAAGCAAGATGCTGCTTATCAGTACATGTTGGACCAGCCTAGAAGACAGCAACTTGCCATTACTCAGGCATTTCTCTGGAATCCGGCACTTGCATTTGAAACCCTGATCTTCGAGCTCCAGAGCAACAACCTGTTAGTCTGGAGATATCTCTCTGGCAAAGGGATGTTAATTCAGCTCTTCACTTCAGATGAATAAAGAGCCACATTGCAACTGAAAAAGAAATGTACCAAATCCTGTATCTGGAGCAATTTCTCACTGTCTAACTCAATAATCACTGCCCAACATCAGGAACAAGGAAGAACGTCTCTCTGGCAGAGTCTCTGGACATCCCATACAAGGCAGGAGCCCAACTTCTAAATGCCCACTTGGGTGGGCATCCAAATTGTTTACGTACATTGAAAAAGCTCCAAAACATGAGAGAATAAGAAAGACAAACAACAAAACCAAACCTTAGAACTTCTGATACAGCACAGTAATCTCTCTTTTTCTCTTCTCCCACAAGTAGACCAACGAGGCATTCATTGAGGCAGATATTTTGGTTTGCATTCAAGGAATTTTGGCTTTCAGGGAATTTTTGTTTAATCCACATTTGAATAGGAAAAGTTCTGATGTCCCAAAAAAATGCTGGCACATGGTACATGCCACATTAAAAAAGAAAGATACTGGTGTAAATGTACAAATTTTCCTTATGTCATACTTTTTGTATTTATACCATGCTTAAATTTTTAATATATTTTTACTTATTGATTTATCCTACTTTTACAGGTAAAAATGTCACATCTGTATTAGAGCAAGCAGAGAGATAACACCTGTCTTCAAGATTGGTCTTCACTCCCATAATCCTGGTGATTTTCATTAAAATTATCAGTTATTAGAAGTTTTGTCCAGAAAATTCCATTACATTTCTAACCTTATGAAAAGCAACATTGTCAAAATACATAATACACAGCATTGTTCTTGATAAGAAACTGAAGATAAGTCTAAAAATAGTACATTCTGAATAGGCTGTCAAAATTTTAATACCAAGCTGCATTTAAATTACTTTGAAACAGTTTCTATCATGATAAATTCATGCAATTAAATATAATCAGATATTGACTAACTACAGCGGAGGGTACAACGTTATATCTGTTATCTGGTTTAGTTCATTCTTACATTCCAGATGAGCAGCAAACACTACGGCCTGAAAGCTCATCAAGTTGACCAAACACCGGCACTCAGGCAACATTAGCAGGCTCGTTGCATTTCTCATGTCTTCTAGGTTAATTTAGCATTTCACATTGGATTCAGAATGCAACCCAGAGTCCCAACACAGACCGCAAGCGAAGCCCAGAAACCTTGAGCATCCTTCAGAACTGAGATGCAGAAGGCTCATCCCTCAACGCAACAACATTGCCCCAGTGCCAATACAATAGAGAAGTGTCAGAAAGAGAGAGGAGGCCCCAGGCATCCCACAGTTAACTTTTTTTGTCCATCCAGATGAATGCTCACCTCACACAGAAGAGCTGAGGAGGAGCAACTCCCCCAGTGCCTTCAGCATTGCAGTCACCATGTATGGCAGTCAGAACCTAGAGTCACCAGCCTTCTGTCAAGGGAAAGAGAAGGAGTAAGTGGCACTGGCTCCAACACTGTTCACACCCAAAATGCAATACAAGCAAAGAAATTACTCAGATGGTCAGATTTAAGCAGTGGACCAGAGCCAACACTCAGCCCTGTGCAGACCATGCTCATCTGAATTGCTGGGCAGCGCTCCAGATGCTGGAGAGCGCAATGAAAAACAACGTGTCCTGAACAGGTCAGGACAGGAAATGGGTAGATGGAAGGAAACTTCCCCCAGCAGCCAACAAAGATGCTGAGGTTTTTAATGAAGCACAAGTAGCGCTAATCAGCTGCTTCCTAAACACACTGCTGTCTTCTCAGCATTCAAAGGGACAGCAAGCAGCAGTAAATCCCTAAGAGCAGCAGACTCCTGCCCAAAACAAGGGGTTTCACATATGTTCATTCTTCGGGCAAGCCTACAAAGATAACTGGCTGGTGGTCCCCACGGAGCAAGAACAGAGATTACATTAAGACTGAAAAAATGAGAAATAAATTAGACACCACGAGACCGATTCTAATCTCACCTACCCCAGCAGGGCTGAGCAGAGCCCACTGATTTACACCACAGTGAGCACAACAAAGGTTTGTCTGCGTAGCTAGGTTTGTATAACACAATCTGGAACAGTGGCTGCTCTGTCCTGATATGATAAAAAATTATTGCACAGGCAACATATGCTATCTACAGAAACATGAATAAGTTACATTAGGAAGGCCACCAAGACTTCACATCAAATTTAGTTACAGTCTATCTCAGCTCCCACATGTGTCAGCACGGCCAGCTTAAACTGGCAAATACAGAGGAAAAATGGGAAAGGAAAAAACCTGAAACTCACATTTTAAAAATTGACTCCGCTGAGACTACTCATGATTAAATTCATGCAACTGCCTAAATACGTTCAGGGTGTTTCACTCCAAGACACATTGTGCTTCTCTAAAACTGATGCCCTGGATGCATTCGACATCCCCCATCATACAACACTGGCCAAGCAATTGTCTGCACTAATGGACTCCCAGGAAATGAAGTGACGAGCTGTTGTTTTCATGTGTTGGAAGGGTCAGACACAAGCATCCCTTTAGTTTTGTTTGATTTGTATGGAACCACGTTATGAAAAACATAGGTAAAGAACATGAGGTATAACAGCTGGGAACACACAGGCCATCTTGAAAAGGCCCCATTAGAGTTTTCCTACATTCTCTTATTCCCTGCTAATCATGCGAGTGACTGGATTGAATCAAACTAGTTTCACTAACAGATTTGCATTTAGAAACTTGCATTCCTTTTGGAAAAAAGGGATTCAAACACAGTGTCAAAATGTTATAAATAAATACACACATGATTTACAAATAAATATCTTACTCCTAAAGCATTCCAATTTTCATCTCATTTTCCACACCAATGAAGTATCCTGGCCTAATCCCTGCTGGGCTGGGGATGGGAAAAAAGCTCTGCACGACTCTTCCTGCTCCCCAGCCGAGAGCTGCAGCGCAGTGCTGATGGCTCCAAGTCAGAGACGGACGGGCCCGCTCTCACTCCCCATCCACACGCTGCACTGCAGAGCGGGGACCAGGTGTGCTCCTGCGAGGTTCCACGGGACAGGACACTTCCTCAGACATTTTGCAGCATTTCAGTGGTTTGAGAAAACAGCCTGGCTCTGCTCCAATGTCAATTTCTATAGCATTTACAACTGAAAAGACCGACCTAAACCCATCCAAAGCCACGTCGTGATTTCAGCCTTGTCATACCCCAATTAAATTCCCTGTGTTCACTGGGAGCCGCGACCTTCCCCACCACAGGTAAACCTGACCTACTTATTTCTGTCTGAGATGGAAATGCTTACAAGGACACCTGGCTAGCACTCTCCATTTAAAATACATGATGCAATTAGAATCATCCCAAACACTAAGTAGCAACAACAACAACAAAAGGAGCTGCAGCCCTTCTAGCTGGCTATAAATCATTTAGCAGATGTCTAGCACAAAGATAAGCATCATTAATCATGCATAAATTTTAACATCAACATAAGCAGTAATTACATAACCATTTGCCTAGCACGCACAGCACCCACCCACTCCCTGTGATATCCCTAGGTAACGTGGACATTTACAGTGTACCCTATATCCTCAGATACCAGCACACCTCCCTCGCTTTGTGAGAAAACTTACCCAAAAAGCTAATTCTGTTCTGTCCTGAACCAGCAGGATGCTGGGTCTGCAGCAGCAACAGCAGGGCACCACTGGGCAGACACTGCCACGCCAATGCCACCTCTCCAGGTACTGAGTTCCACAAAATGAGTTCTCCTGCACAGGCGCACACAAAGCAGGAACAGACCTTAAGGCACAAGTGCACATGAGATCCCCAAATTTTTTTGTTTTTTCAAATGAGGAACAGAGTTACATTAAATCGCCTCTACTTCCACATAGAAAACAAACACTATGTTCTCCTACTTACGCATCTGGATTATGACAGCCTTCTGGTTAAGATACAGGCACCCTACTTTGTCCATCCAGCAGTGTCAGAAACCTCCTGTGTGAAGAACCACCTGAGGTCACGCTCTGCCACTAACCCCTAATTCTGCAATCCCATGGATTTCAGGGGAGTGGCTTCACGTACATGGGAACAGTAGCTCAACTTGCTGTACCTCTCCTTCTTCACCTGCAAACCCCTGTTAAGAGCGTTTAAGCCTTCTTCCAGGAAGATTTCAGACAATTCTGGATAAAAACATTGTGTGAATGAGCTCAACTTTTGTCCTAAGCAATCACCCAACAGGAATCAAAATGTTAAGTCCCGTGATTCTTTGGTAGTTTACTACAGTAACTGTAAGGGTGAATAATGCCTGAAAGAACACCTGGTGCTGACACATCTGCAGATGGAAGATGACCAGAACCAAGCAGCAGATGGGCTCCACAGCCTCCTCCTACCCGCAGGCAGCCAGCCTCGAGTCCCTGCCCATCCCTGGAACAACTCCTCTCAACACCTCGTTGTGCAGCCCCTAGGAGGTAGGCACCATCTTCACCAGCGCTACTCAACAGAGCAGGGATTTCTGTGATCTTCACAGTCAAATTACACAAACCTTAATTACTTCATCTTTTTTCTTCTATTCAATCATATCTGTTCCTTGTCTCAAAGCTACAGAAGATCCTGGGGATTAAAATCAAGAATATGAAATGACTGTACTGCCAACGAGTTGCTTCTTCACTTACATTGAAGTGTTTGGGGGTAGAACCCATGAACCCTAAGGTTTCCCTGCTTCAGTTTTCACATATCCCAAAAACGTAACAAAAGCAGGTTTGAATTTAGAAGTTTAATTATAAACTTAGCCAAGTGGATTATAACGAAGGATGGTCCAGCAAGGGAGCTCAAACTGATGCGTTATGACTACATTAAAGAAAACACCAGAGAATAGACTTTCCATCAGCAGAATGGCTTTAATTAAAACAGTGATAGAGCAGAACTGCGCTGTGAAATGGCACTTGTGGTGCATCTCGTTCAGGCTAAGTACTCCCAGTGCACTCTGTGGTAAAGCACTCGACTTTCAGTACCAGCACACGTATCTGATTGCACTTTGCTGGAGATCCCAGTTCAGAAGGTCGGCTCCATGCAGCCACAGCAGAACTTGCTTCACTTATACTCAGCGTTCCCAGAGCAGAGGATCTGGAGCTCTGGCAGCCACCCAATGATGCTCAGCACCCTGACATTTCCTTCCCCAGAAATCAGTCACCACGCAACCCAACACGCCCGTGTCCAAATGCTACCCGATGGCATTTGGCTATTCAATGGTATTTAACTACTGCGGACCTCTTGGTGCTCTCGTCATCGCGTCTTAGCGCTCCAAGTACACTCATTTACCTTCACAAATGTTCTTCAAACTATTATCATACTCCTCACAGCAGGAACAAGCACAGAGCAATTAAGATCAAAATGCTGAAGACTGTCAATAGGTTTCTCTTGTGAACTCAGGCATTGATTTTTTTCTGAGCAGTAGAACACAGAAAGTGTCCGATAACTTTTCGGAAACCTTTTCACACCGCTTGTGTGCTTTCATACATTTAATTAAATAATAAGAATGGCTGCAGGAAGTCGAAGCAAACTGCTGCACAGGCACAGCCCCTGCCTCTGGTGAGCAGCAGGTGCCAAGGGCCCATGGTGCACAGGAGCAGAGGGTGCACAAATAACACTTCTTGCTGTATGTGCCCAGCAGTGAGCTGCTGCCACACCTCCAAAGTCAGCCCAAGGAGATCTTTGCCTCTGACACCTCTCCTAGAGGCACGTGGCACCAGCACTGAACCTGTGTAAACTTCAAGCACCTACAAGTGGCTGCCAACAGCATGCCTGCAGCCAGCACAGCAGAACACGGCACAGGAACAGCAAAAGCTGACAGCTTTGGGGAAATAAAAGGTTTTTCTTGTTTCTTTTCCATTGGTTAGAGAAAAGTTTGAGTCCACTATCAATACCCTGTTCTGCTGTGGCTTTCAGCAGCAGATGAACCAAAGGTCCTTTCAAACTCAGCTGTATCTAAGAACAGCAGTCACACTTGCACAGATCTTGGATTACTGTTAAATTGCAATTAAGCAGACAAAGAGAAAAGGGAGCTGGCATTGCTTCCAACACCATTCCAGTAAACTCAAGTTGTTGTTCAAAGAGGATTATTCTCACATCACCGAGAAAACATTGCCTATAATGCGCATTCAGCAATATAATACCATTTGAAAACTAGTATTTGAAATTATTTTTCTTTAACAGGCAAACCTGGAAATCAGACTCAGCAGAGCAAACTCTACTTTAGCAGCATGACTGTTCCCACTGGAAACAGAAAGCTTCAAAGTCACCAATTACAAGGCAGCAGTTCCAAAAAAAAAAAAAAAATTCATAACCTCTGCTGCAGGAACAACAGCAAATTTGCCCAGCATTTCCATTCAAGTGCTTTCAGTTCCCAGAAATCAAATTACTCTACTGCAGTGATTTTCTTTTACATTCGGATATTACTTCATATTCTTTGACATTAATAGGGTATCACAGGTGGTAGGTCAGGGCTTTTTTTCCCTCCTTATTGGAATATGGGCACCACGCCGAGTTTATCAGCCCTGAACACAAGGTCAGAATGGCACGAGCAAGCACTGTGGAAGGAGACAGGGCCAGCAGACCCTGCACTGGGGCTCACAGAACTTTCCTTCCAAGCAGCAGCTCGCTCCTCACCGCAGGATGGACATTTGTGTTCCGGAATTCCATGCAACAAGCAGAGCACCTACACACCTAACCACTTGACGAAACAAATTAACTAGACATCGGCAGGACAACAGCACCATTTTAACCTATCACTCAGTTCTGGGGAGAGTAAGCAGAGGTTCAAAACTGAACCCCACGTATCAGTGACCACAGCTAAGCTAACAGAACCCCGACCCCCAGCCTACTCTCATGTTTGGGTACATAGACAGAGGGCAAGCTCAACGCACAAAGTCTTCCTTCTGCTGCCATGCTTCCATTAAGAACAATTTCTGTATCTCTGCTTGTATATCCAGCTGTTGCTGTTTGGCTGTTTGCACCATCTAGCTCTGGTCTATGTGCAAATAAGCTAATGTGAACACACAAATTCCATTTCAAAACCTCACTTGCAGAGTGTCAAAATGAACACTTATCCCAACGCATCCTCTGTCATCAGCTGTTTACTTCAATGCACCCAACCATGAGCTCCTGGGAATCAGGAAGCAGAGCATGGTGCACACCCCACAACACCCCCGAACCCACAGGCACTGCCCAGGAGCCCCAGCCGATCAGCATGAAGGAGTGGTTCTCCATTCCCTACCAGGCGTCACCAGAAGTGCTGTGATGAGACCTCCTACCACCCACGTTTCATTATTTCTACAGGAAAAAATAACTGTGTAGACAAGTCTTGTGTAGGAGTACGTACTTTAAATGGTTCAATATAAGCGGGATGCCCGGCTATTGATCCATTGATCCCTTCATTTTCCTTCCGTCTCTGCTTTCCAATGGATTTTCCACTCATTAGTGCCAATTGGCCCACAAAGACCATGTTAAATAAAGGGGTTAAGTAGAAAAAAAAAAA
>WBMW01003413.1:2373303-2444215 GCA_013396635.1 Penelope pileata
AAAAAAAAAAAAAAAGATGCCAGCATGCACACATTGCACTCTGAAACCAACTTCTTCTAAGTGCCCTACAGAATAACTGCAACACTAAAAGTAACACAGTGTATTTCATGGCTTGTAACAAAGAGCGGTGTTTGCAGATTTTCAGAAACGTGCAAGCTACTGCCTGCACTCAACTGCCTGATCTCACTGTGTGAGGGTCTCTGGGAACGATTTCACTGACCTCATTCCCCCACCTGCACTGGCAGAACCTAGGCAAAAGGAGCCTCCATCAAAGGCGCACACAGCAGTCAAGCTCCCAACACATCCTTTCCCCTGGAGTGGAAGAAATGTCAGATAGATGCTCTGGCTCAGAATGGGGCATCAGTGCATGTCTGTAACTCAGTCACTGCCAGGCACTGTAGGAGCCTCAGAGTGAGATGTAGGAATACGTTTTTCATATCAAATACATTAACAACATCTGCACATTTCTTTAAGAGTGGACTTGCTTTCACCCCACAATTAACTGTGCATGACAACAAAAAATACCAAAATGCCACAAAAGCGGTTAGAAAGACTAATGCCACCCTTTAGATGAATTGGAGCAATCAGGTAAGTAAAGCCAGATACTTATTTAAAAACTTTGTATGTTACCTCTTCCGTTCCCATTCTTTTCTCCTGCAGGCACTCACCATATTTTATCACACAGGAAAGTCTACTCTCTTTAGGGTGAGAAATATATTTGCCCTGAACACAAGAGAAGATGATTCATGCAGGGGTCCCTGACACTATTGCAGCTTTGATATGAAAAAATAATAGTGGCATCGACTGATAAAAGCCCTTAGCATAATATTATTTAAGCAAGGTCAATTGCCCGTGCAGGTTGTTCTTACCAGAGTTCACGTTGCATCACCGGTCCCATCATCCTGACCTTCCCTGCTGTCACCCCCATTACAGTTCAATTAACAGCAGAGTCCTGCAGTGGCTTGATGAGCATCTGCTGCATCTACCTGGCAGTAATTCAATAAGGATACGCCATAGGAAGAGATAATGAGAAGTCAGCCCAGTTGTTCTGTCTCCCCTCAGGAGAGCAGATGAGTTTGGTTTACGGGAAGGAGCGTGACCTACGAAATTATCTGCTAATTTCATATTTCAGAGCTTCAGCGTGCTACTGGTAACCTAAAGTGTTCTCTGGCTTCTCCGACTGCACAGCCCACAAGGAACCAGAATCTGTTCACGATTAACAACCCTTCCCACGTTAAAAGGATACATCTTGTAAAAAATATTCTCTCTTTGCCAGTTCTACCAGAAGAACAATCCTACTCATGTATTCTGAATGCAAAAATTAAGCACCTGAGCACATCCAAAGAACCAAAACTACCACCCAAGTGAATCAGACAGAACGAAATTCCTACCCATGGCAAACCTGGATGAAACACTTTCAGAAAATCAAAATCTCCCAGGATCTCTTACGATGCAGACAGCTTCAGCCCGGGTTTTCTCTCCCTGCTCAACAGAATACAGAAACCAAAATCATCAATGTCAAGTGAAATGCTCACCTCATCTTCACCACTTCCTGCCTAAATTTCTGCTCTCCCTTCATTTCCTTCTGCACCTTTCTGGTAGGCCCTCTCTTAGTCTCCTGCAGTTTCAGGATCACCTATTTCATCATCAGAAAAAAAAAAAAAAAACACATCAGAAACAACCTGGGGGAGTATTTGGGGGATGTGTCTCTGCACTGGCTCCTGCAGAGCTCTCTCACTCTCACTCTCTCTCACTCAGTGCTATGGGGATCAAACAGCACTGGAAGTGTCGAATGTCTCTGCCTCCACTCTTCAGGTTTCCAATTTCTTCCATTATCCTTATTTCTCCTGTTTCAGGTACTAAATCCAAGTACATTTTTCTCTCTACACCACTTTTGCCGATGTTCAAACTGACCATCTCCTCTGCCACCCCATTTCCTTCGTTCACTCCTTCTACCCCCACATTTGTTGCCACCAACTTCAGCTTCTAGGCCAAGGATCTATTTTGCTTTCAACTGCAGAGTCCTCCTCATTCAAAAGGATCTCCAGCCCTACCTCAATGATCTTATTCACTGAAACAGTCACTTTCAACTTGATTTCAAAAGAAATTTTCTATTACGTGCCTTCTTAATGCCATCAGGGCAAAGATTTACTGAAGATGGACATGAGAAGGATAAGAAAGAGAATACCTTTCCTCCCTTAGCTCTGCTTCTGTAACACGGTCAGTGAACCACGGTGAATTTACATGGCTGCTGCACCTCTTGTACCTCCACATCCATGGCCTTCTTTCCCCACACGAGCTCCGTTTGATGCCCATCCTTCCCAGCACAGCCACCTGCACTGTGCTACTGAGTGCTCCCTGCTCTGACCACCCTGAGCACGCTCACCAGGCCCACGTGCTCCCCATTTACAGGAGGACAGGCTAATTCAGGCTGGCGGGTCCCTACCTACCTCAGCAGGTCTCTAATCCAGGCTCCTGCTGAAAGTGGGATCAGACAAAATGAGACAGCTGTGAATCACACAAACTATTCTACATCACCCTAGACTTCTTTGCTTCTGCTGCCCACCACAGGGCTTAGCCTACCAAGCTCATGCCAACTGACATCAGATCTCAAGTTGTGCTTCAGCTCTTGCAAATCCTACAAACCTGGCAGCCTTCCTCCATCGGAGGATAATTCCCTTAATCAGCTCTGCCATCTCTTTCTGCCCTTCAGTTTAATCACCTGCTGCACACCAACTCCTGCCTACCTTTTTCTCCGTGTTCAAACCCTTTCTATCCTCTGCCTCTAATTCTTTCCCACACCAATTTAGTTGATTTCTTCCAAAAGATAACGGATGTAATTTTATGACACTTGCCACCTTCTCTCAGCATGGCTTCTCATCCCATTTCTCACCCTACGATATTTCGTTCCTTCTCCTAATGAGGCCTTTGCTCATTGCATCTCCCCTCTCCTATTTTCTCATTCCCTGGGGTCATTTTCCATACCTCCCACATTTTCTCCTTCATTGTTTTCTGCTTCCTCCCCCTTTCTGGACAAGCTTATAAAGGAAACAGCACAGACATGCTACATTATATCCAAAATAGTACACTATAGCCATTCTAGAGTTGGAAATAATTGGAAGTTAAGAAATGCTAAAATTAAGGTTGCCTTGCATGAATTCATTATGACAGTCAGGTTTCATGATTGCATTTAATTTTATCAGATTACTGAAGTCTACATTTAATATCATTTAAAATGATATCTACCTACGACTTTTTTTGCTTTTATCTACTCGTGACACCAGCTTTCAACCCACTCTTACAGCCTTCCTCACACTCCTCTCTAAAACGAGCAGAAAGTACTTGTAAATACCAACACCCACAACTACAAAAAAAGTTATTTACTTCATTCTTAATGGCTATGTGCACCAATAAATCCATATTTTTTAAATCTAACTATATTAGATTAAGTTAAATTGATAATCACAGTCTAAACTAAAGCAAGAATAGACAGCCTACACAACAGTGCTACCTCATTTCGTGATGCTCCCTGGCTAGTTTTGTTTCAAAGCTCTGTTGCATTATTAATAGGAAAGTAAAACGTATCTATTCAGACATATTGGGCACAACTCCACGCTGCCTGCAAGGAATGTAAAACAGTGCTGCAGGGGAAGGACTGAGAACAGCTCTCAGGGTGCCAAGCCTGGCTAACAGGTGTATTTTAAGAATCCAGCAGTTAACAGGAGGGAGCCCCAAGTTTTCAGTTCCAATTGCCAACACTAGATGTGCATCCTGACCACTAGAATTTGTGGTGGTTGGAGCATAATAAAGCTTTGTTTTACTTTGTTTTTGAATAAAAACACTTTTTTCTTATTAGTCAAAATTAACTATTCAGACTTTTGCATGTTAATATATTTTGATATGTATTCCCCCCCACACACAGCACCCTTCCAAATTAGGAGAATTAACGAATGAGTCAATAATGCATAACAATTTTTGTACAAAGCTTTACACACTGATGCCCATTTACTTCAGTATCCATTTCCTGCGTTTCAGGATATAAATAAAAATTGAGTCAACCTTTATGCCTGGAGATTACCAGCTTCCTCAGTGAAACGGTGCACTTTAAATTAAATAAAATCTCCCTTGCTGATAGATTCCCAAGACTCATCCATTCTTGCTTGCTGAAAGTACATACGCTACTATAAAAGCTTTCGATACTAAGATCTGCATTCATTCTCAGGCTTGTCTTCCACATGGCTCCAACTATTGTGCTGTCCTTTAGCATTTTCTTCCATCAGAGAGATGGGAATCTGAACTAAATACATGACTTGATAGTAGCAGCAATCCAATACATCTGATTACTTCTGCCCTTTAAATTGTAATTTGATGTTAGATTTGTGTAAATGCATTGCAAGTCCCAGGCATTTCTTGAGAAATTGGAATATCAAACAATATTCAGCAGAGGCAGCAAAAGGCTGGGTCATAATTTTGCCTTTACATTTCTTTTCCTTATGTGATAAAACTAGCAGGGAACTGGGTTACTACTAGACTCAGAGCTCCATTTACTATGTAATTTTTCTCCAGTACGTGAGCCTTTTTAAAGGACTGCAATTGCTTTGAGTTACACAAAAAGATTGATCTGTATGAAGTGGAAAATGTCTCCTGTCCTACTTCTAGACTGGGATTTTGTCGTGCCAGCAACTGTTTCACAGGAACAGCCCACAATGAAGATAAAGGATAAAACTAGAGAATTTCTTGTCCCATGGGAAGAATTCCCTGATTTATATGTAAATGCACATTTTCAAATACAAATATTCTTAAAATGACAGGCTCTGCTTCCCTTTACCTTCCTTTCTAGATAAGATTAACGGTGGGTTGGACTCTGGGTTAATGAATGCTGAAAGCATTGTGGCATTCCCTCACCAAGGACCTCTGCGTACTGCAATTCAGCAGAACAAGACAATCTTCTTATCACGTATAAGAGCTCAATTAAATCATCATTTTAATGTAATCCTATTTAGTAGCTCTCATGTCTTCTGATGCTAGTGGTGTTCATGTCCTAAAACAAGCAAGCAAAAACAAAGCTGTAGATGGGAAGAACAAGAACCAGGACAATGCAGCTTCTGTCTCATTGAGGATCATTTGATGGAAGAAAGAAAAAAAAAAAAAATCCTAAACCCAGAAGCATAGAAACAGCTTACAGCAGACCATAAAACTCGATTTGTTTTTCCTGGACTTCTATCCATTCAGACAAACGTGATACGAATTACAAACAGAGGCTGCTCAGCCCTCCAGTCTTATTTCTAACCAAGGAGTTTCAAGCAACTTCCAAGAATTTGCCTGCTTCCAGCTGCAATACTTAAACACCTCGCTTATTACGACAATCAACGACTATTATAACTAGCATTCAAAAAAGATCCCTAATTAAAAAAACACGGAACGTGACCGTTCTTTATACCTGTGCAACTAATCTCCCACAGTGCTATGTACGTTGATTAAGCTTAAAGTTGTATTTAAAGTTATCATCAATATTCAGTACAAAGAAAAGGTGCCCACTGATGAAGGCTGCCCATGGATAAATTAGCCATTGTAATAAAGGGCTGTGAAAGCTAGATGTAAGTTGATTATGTCGTACTTAATTCCTCTTTTATTTCAATCCAAAACTCTCCAACTCACAAGACATGAAAGCACAGGCAAGAAAATGAGCAAAAAGCTTGACTGCCTTGTGAAACATCTAAAAATAGTGTTTCGGTATATTTCCATACGCTGGAAGTAGAAATGAATGCCATCTATATAAATCCATACCTAGTAGATGTTTTCAACAGCATCTAAGACTTCTGAATCAATTACAAATCTGTATTTTAAAATAGCTAATAAGAACAGGCACGAGAAAACTCAGTGTGCAGCATTTAGCAGGAAAATACAGCCACGCATTGTCTCATACAAAACAGGTAGAGGCATCAACATAGGCTATGTATTTTTAGTGTTCTGGAATGTATTCAGGAAGGGCTTAAAAGCTGCTTTTAGAATGTCACTAACAGTTCTGTTAGGGATCTAAGGCAACAGCAAGCCTGCGGGTCCAGGACACATCCGACTGATCTAGCTGGTGCTGGGGCACAGATGGCACCCGTGCACACCATCCATCCTGCTGATCACTGTGATGTGCACACATCTGCAGCAGATAAAAAGCTGCGTTGGAGTACCAACGCATAACCTAGCTTCAGATGAACACACAGGGTACAGGCAGAAAAGGCAGGTTCATCACTGCACTGAATCACACAGCTGTAGGCTCCTTTGCCAAGAGCACCTTAGGAGAAGAACACTTTGCCTAGGCCATGAGGACCCTCCAAACTCTGATCTCTGCTGTGAGCACTCACTGAAGTACCTGCCACCATTCCAACACACGGCCATCATTGGATCCCGTGGGAACAGGTGTCAGACATGGATCTCCCGGGAGCGAGGAGCCAAGCTGGAGTCAGTGGGGTGGGAGGAGCTGTCAGCTAACTCCAAGGTGTTTCTCCTGCTAGCAGCGAGATCGACACGCTGGAAAAAAGCATTTAAGCCATGAGTGAACATTATCGAAACTCCTCTACCAAGGAAAAAAGAAAAAAGAAGTTGGACTATTTCTGACTTTGGCCAATTACTATCAGAGATTTGCACAGCGCTCCTAAGAAATGATTGCCTCTCTTCACAAAAACTTGCACCAGCATCAGAACCAGCTTGAGACAGCCTTATTCTAATGGCAATTTGCCTCCCAGGTAATCAAAGCAGCACAGCACCCAGCCAGTGACTTTTCTAAACAATCCCTGCTGCAAACCGTTGCACTGAGAAAGGCTACGAGACCCAAATTACTGCACAGCCACAAAGAAGGTGCATACGAGATGAAATATGAGCAGGGACCTGCCACAACAAAAGAAGACACAGCCAGTTATTTAAAGAAAGTGTCTATCCACAATGCTCACCATGGAGAGCCTATGTAATACGGAATCACATCCAATTAGGGATAGAGAGACCCTAGTTAAACAAGAATGGGAAGAATAATTAGAAGTTGCTGAAGTCGTGCCTCAGGCTACAGAAAAATCTGTTTCAGTAAGACAACAGCAGAGCCACCATGCCCTAACACAGCATTGGTGCTTGGTAGGGCAAAGCAGCAGAACCCACCCTTGTGCCCTAGGAGCTGCGAGGCCCCCCAGCCCCAGACAAGGGGATATTTCTGGATCAAGACTCCAGCCTTGATCAACACAAGCTATGTAATTCAAGAGGCCTCTCAAGTGCCAAGTGAACAGCTCCAGTGAACGCACTCAACACTTACCTGCCCAATTGTTTATTTCTTAGCACCCTAACCCATGCTCGACACACCACGCACACTTCACCACCTAACAGTGAACTTCAACACTACCAGTGACTCACACGCAATGCTCCAAGGCTGTGGTTTTCGTGGTATTTCAATGGATGCTTCACACGCTCAAACAACAGACACTGGAATGCAGGATGAACAGTCTGCCAGTTGATATTTCTCCCTTCAGATATTTGTTATATTAAATCACATTGTTTGTTAATGCAAAGCAGCCTCTAGAGGGAAATAAGTCAGAAGTACCGACCTTCCCTTTTTTCTCCTCCCACGAGCTGCCAGCTTTCTCTCTCCCATACCTCTTCTCATCAGAGAGGATTCAGGAGTTGCTCTGGGAGCTAAAAATAAACGTATCATTCTGCGAGCACTGATTCATCAGGAATGAACAGTACGGCAAGATAATTCCTTCCTTCTGCTTCGGTACAGACACACTCCTGGAAGGGCACTGTGCCGGAGCAGGCCTTCACCCAAGTCTGTACCTTGGCATCTCTCCAAACCACCACCAGAAGTGCCCAACACGTTTCCATTTCAACATAGAGAAGTTTCGGCTAATTCGTAATCCAAACTTGCCTTATGAACTTCTGAACACAATAATAGGTAATTATTTCCCTGCAAACTTTTTAAATTTCTTCTCTAATAATGACTGGAAATAAACAGGTCAAAGAATCTTCCTGAAAATAGCTGCATCCAGGCTGTAGTTTCTACTTAATCTATGATATGTACTTTAAATATAGATGCAATGTTGATTTGAAAGTGTCAAGACTCAAAAAACATTTTAAAATATGCTGTTCTTGTAGTCAACCATCATTTAAAGCATAAATTTAAGTCAAATTATGAAGAAAAAAAGAAAGAGATATGCAAGGACTCAACACCGTTCCTTCTCCACCTTCCCATTTCAATACAGCAGTAAGAGTCCAACCGTAAAGAACAAGCCCAAAAAAAATCACTATAAAATCACTGTAACCTATTTTGGCAATACCTTCAAACGTGAGCAATGACTCCAGGTGCCCCTTCCAGGACACTGCAAATGGGTCAGGATCACAGAAAGCAGGTGATGAGAGTCTCCAAAAGCCAGCCTCTTTTACAGATGGCTCCAAGAAATAAAGAAGAAACATATCCAAAATTATTCACATTACACATATTACTGCAAATCCTCTTCCAATTGCTTTAGGGGGCTAAAATACCAGCCTGTGAAAAATAAGTGTCCATCAGGCTCATTGCAATTTCCAAACAATAAAAAGCCTACACATTAGATATAAAATCCTGACATGTCAAGTGCTATTTTGGGATTAAAACTGACCTTGAATCTTAATAAAAGCTATTATGCTCTGCTATAGAATAATGGAAATATTAAGATAGATTAAAAATGTTAAGAAAACAGCTTGCACAAGAAGCTAAGCTTCTGTGAAGTGGCTTCCTTCTGAACACATCGGTCCAGAAACACCAAGCCAGAGGAGGTAACGTTAGTGCAGAGAAACCATAAAAAATTCTGTGAGATAAACTCTGACGCATATGCTTCTTAATTAGTGAAGCATACATAAAATTTTCATGATGAAATTTTTAATTTCTTTCAAAAAAAATGAAACTAAACTAAAAGCCCTATGTCTTTATTAAGCACTCCTTGTACTTCATGTAAGCCCTACATAAAACAAAGTTACCCCATTTGATATGAACTACTGCAATAGCAGACCTCATTCTCTTGTCACCGAACTCAGACAAAACTTGTTCATAATGTAATGCAAGTCAAACATAAATCACTTGGTTAAAGTTCTCCTTATTTCCAGAAGGAGAAACTGCTTTTCTGGATTAAGTCCCAGAACATTTAATGTATGCAGACAAGCAGTCCTATACATAAAACGCACTCATTAATGTACTTATTAACTGTGTTCATCAGTAACATTCCATCTAACACAGCCTCTTAGAAATACCACAGGAAAGAAAATATACATATCTTGAAGCAAAGCGCAAAGACGAAAATCTCCAAAATTGTAAGAGCAACATTCTCCTGATTCTGAAATAATTTAAGAATCTCAGGGAAATGAAAGGTTTTTTGAGAAACGTGACTGCAAAGAGCAATAGACAAACCAAACTGTACAATGGAAACCCTAAATTTGGGTCCGCCCTAAAACTTGTGCACCTCTTAACACCCTGTTAAGAAAGAGAAGTGGTTACATGCAGTTCTAGCTTAGCTGTTTATTATTCTGAAAGAAAATAACCAGAAAATGAACCATAGCCTATGGTTCGTATTTTTAGACTCTGAATCACAGCAAATTCCTGTGCTCACACACAAATCAAGCAACATCCACAAGAGCAAATGGCAACATGAGGCACCTTGTCTTTGCATATGGCCTCCTCTTAAATCAGACATTGCTTAGCATGACTCCTCGATGTTTCATTGTCTCCAGCAGAAGAGTGGCCTTTTATACATCTAATGTTGGCTTCCAACGTAAAACATGTCACAAAAATTATCAAAATGAAAACTAAACAGTATCTGCCCATTCTCCTGGCTAGAAGTTATGGTCTCATTCCAAAAGCAATTAATCCAAATATAATTCCATCAGAAAAAAAGAAAGCACATTTTCATTTCCTTCACTGGTTCAGCAAATTAAATCATCATCCCATGGGTGTACTGAAGCCTGGTTATATATGGATGTCCCCTAAATGCCCACGCTCTTTGCTCTGATTTCCTACACAACCTCAGCCGCCTCATCGCCTCACTCATGCCCCCCACCCCTTCTCCCACCTCCTTGTCCCTCAGCAGGCCCTCCAGCCCTCCAGCCCTCCACGGACTGCCCTGACAGCCAGACAAGCAGAGGCTCCAAACCACACATAGATGATTATGGCCCCCGGACTGATGTGACACTCACCACACACGCTGCAGTCTTCCCACCAGCAGGAGCACTAATTTTGACTGTCTACACCAGGCAGCCACCAGCTTTCATTATACATATAGAAACATACTTGTCTTTGAGATATCTACCCCTCCATGAAATTTGGTTTTGACTGCAGCAAGCTAAGAGGCACTAACAAATCAGACTAAAAATAAGATGTAATAATACCTTATATACAAGCTCATAATCAATTACCATATAGAATTTGACAACACATTCTACATTATTTGATATGAAATTGATTGCCTGTGACTGGCATAGTATCAGACCTCCAGCTAAAAATAAGCACCCTAGCTACAGTCAGGGAAAAAAACACTTCCATAAATATCGCTCTTATAGTTCATCATTATTGTGTTTCTTTTCCTTAAGGACCAGATCTATACATCACGCTGTTGCATGAGAATTTTCTTTATCTCAGGAAAGGAAGTATTCTGTCTTTCATGGTTGCATCATAAAATCTGCAAACATCATCCTGAATGCATCCTAAGGGGCTCAGAAACCCAACAGAAAATTAAAAGCACTTCAATCTATCTTCCTGCTTTAAATTGTAAAACTGGTGAAAAGTTGCCAGATGTTTGAGACGAAAGTAGCCAGCTCCAAATCCAAGCAGAGGACTAATGCAATGGGAACCCACGTGCAGCAAGAACTCCAGCAGTGTGGGGCCATGCCCACTGCCCCCTGGTGCAGAACCTTTCCCTAACCCTCCCCTGACACAGCTCCATGCTGTTCCCTCAGGCCCTGTCGCTGTCCCCAGAGAGCAGAGCTCAGCGCTGCCCCTCTGCTCCCTGTGAGGAGCTGCAGGCTGCCATGAGGCCTCCCCTCAGCCTCCTTCGGGCTGAGCAAACCAAGGAATCTCAGCTACTCAAATGTCTTGTCCTCCAGACCCTTCCCTATCTTCGTAGACCTCCTTCAGAGGCTGGTAGTTTTACGTCCTTCTGATAATGTGGGGTCCAAAACTGCACCCATTCCAGCCACTCCACGTTACCCCGGCTCCCTTCCTGTAAGGCCTGGGCCCGCAGTCCCTGTGCACCCACATGTCCAGCCTGCACTGTGCCCGCTGTCCTGGGCAGCCACACAGAAGCACTTGACTTTTCTCCTCACAGCAGTTGAGCGGCACACAGAAAATTGAATCAGAAGGGTAGGCAAATAATACACCACAAACTGTAGTGCTAGAAAATCTTCCTGTGTTTTGAAAGAAACTTACAGCTGAAGCCTTAATTTGGGGGAATTGAAAGGTTCATAACAATTTATGTTGGATTAAAGGTTCCTGCCCAGTTAAATGCCAGTACTGACAGTCCTAGATGAGTTCCCATCCTATGAGCAGCTATCGGCCACATGCCCACAGGCATCACGCCAGAGCACACTGCCCTTTATCTGCCTCCGCTCACCACAGATCGGGCTCCTCTGGGGATGCAAATCTTGTGATTCAACAACAAAAGCTGAAAACTGTGCTCAATCTTCCAGGCACTTTCCAGCAGTGAATGGGCACCTCCACGCCTCACAAAGCCTACTGAGTGCTCCAGTTTGGTCAGTTTGCCAGTGATGTGCACAGAAAGAATTAGGAATGTTTTCCAAAACCACTCTTGAGATGTGGGGCCAAGTGATTGGCCATGCTCCCACCAGTTCCCCACCCAGTTGTTGGAGAGGCATTGTTTCACATCAGCCAGAGCAGGTGTCCTTCAGTCTCATCCATCCCCTCATGTTAATAGAAAAGCGTTCTAACTCACAAGAGCTCATACATACATTGAGCTGTGATTCTCTGTGAGGAAATGCCTCCCCTACTCCCCAAACCACAAGACATCCCCTGCTGCAGCACCAGCCCATCACCACCCTACTGCCAGCCTCAGACAGGGACAGAAATGTCAGGTTGACTCTAGGACAGATGACGTATTCAATGACCAAATTGGAAGCATGCTACAATGGAAAAATATCAAAGAGTACCTGAAATCAGACTCTGTCTTTAGCTGCTGATTCCTTCCAGAGCATCTCCAAGCTACCAGCTGCAAAGATGAACTCAGCAGCACTTCTGCCCTGCAGTATTACATTACTGAACAGACCCCTTCCCACCACGCACCGAGCCTGAGCAGAGAGCAGGCTGCCGGGGAGCACCGGGCCAGGCAGCCAGCTTTCTTCCCTGGGGATGGAGCTGCTCCAAAGAATTCTCTTTCATCTCCACCGTCTTTCTCTTTCACAGAAAGGCTCAAAGTCCTTACCTGAACTTGCTGCTGCTAAGCCTGAGACAGCTGTGTCGATTCACAGCTCCTCCTCTCCGCAGTTCTCAGAGCTGGATTACACGAAGGCAAATGTAATACAAGGAACATCTTCTCATGTACTCTTGCAAATATAGGTATCTCTCCTTTCCCTTATAGCCTTCTCAATTTCCATTTCATTTTTCATTTGCATACTTTTTCCAACCTAGCTGGTTTTAGCCCATTTACCACACTGTAGAAGATTTATAAAGTTTAACAGCAATCATGTATCATTTTCAACATACATATGTTTTACTAGACTCCCAGCGTATAGCTCGTTTTTTTAACCACTCAAAAACATTATCCACAATATAATAACACAGATGATTCACTTTTATCAGCGTTTCCGGCCATATATTTTCTGCACCGAGGAAGGAATCACAAGACCAGTCTGCAACAAGATTCAGAAGCTCCCAGTGATCACGCATTGCTTAATACTTCTGCAAGAGTCCTGATTTATTCTGTGTTCAGACTCAGTTAATGTTTCTTAGATGTCCTGAGAAAGCCCCAACAGGCTCACCCTGCCCTCAGGAGTCCTCCACCTGTCTGTACCTAAGCAACGCAGAGCATCCAGACAGACAGGGACGAACAATGAACTAAGTTTGCCAGCAGTAAGCAGTTAGTCCTTGAGGTGACTCAGGCTGTGGCTGAGATGGACATGAGTCTGCTTCAAGTATCAGCAACACTGGGAAACAAATTCATTTGTCTAGGTTGTGCTATGTCCTGAAACCATAACATCTTTCATTTCAAGCTACCAGAGTCATGGAGAGCTTATGAAACATCAAGACTCATCACCCGCGCTATTGCAATCCACCTGCGTTATCACCTATTATTCCACAGCATGGAGCAGCAATCTCCTGTGACCTTGAAGTTGCCTCTTTCCTGCAAGAAGCATACAGCATCATTTCCATACAGCAGAAGCAACTTCTGGAGGCCCAAATCATATCGATTTCCTCACTGTTTTGCCTTGTGTCTCTTTATACATCTGTAATCCCCAATGACTCCAACATCAATATCAGACAGCATAAACATTCTTCTTTCAGTTTTCTGTTGAAACAAATGCCAGCAGCTGACAATCTCTGCCTCGCTGGCACTGCTGTAAGGTAACTATACTAAACAGAATTTGATTCTCAAGTTTTCTCCGTGGATTTTTTTTTTTTTTTTATTCTGACCCTTTTTTCATCAGTTTATTGGATTAAAGATAACGGTGACTACCAATGGCACATCCAAACCCACACCTCTCTGCAAAGTCCTTAAGCTCATCTATAAAACCCTGGCTTAGTGCTGGATGTTGCAAGGATGGCTACACAGCCTACAGATCAGATGCATTTTTTCTTCTCTTTAGCTACAGTATAACCAAACAAAGCTGTCTCAGGAAACCCGTAGAACAGCACAAACAAGAGCAAAGCTTTCCCAGCCTTCTCATGACTAGTTTGCTGAAGGGTCCCAGTACCTCCAGTGCCACTGACAGGGCTCCCAGTATTACCTGACCCACATCTCTCACATCTGCAAAAGCACTGACAGCCTCTGCAGTGTTTAAGTATTCTCCTTCTACCGTTCTGAGCCTTTCAATGACAACTACCACCCCCGATAACCAGAACTGAGAACAGGAACTCGGCACCTCCATGCTCTTCTACTTTTGTCAGGAGTTGCTTCTGGAACTGCAGCCCCAGCAGTCACCATTCCTTTCCCTGGTGTGGCTCGAGCAGCACCGTTCTGGGAGATGCTGTGTAACAACCAGACTCAGACCACAGATGGCAAAACTAGCAGTAAAGCCCAGCTACGGGAATTCACCCATTCCCTTTGAGTTAAACCACATTTTAAGAAAACACTTCAAAGCACAGACAGCATCGAGCTACTCTGAGTAGTGAGCATCTAGGAGACGTCATGTGACACCTCCCATCGTTTGGGACTAAGACAGGGTCTGCACTACATAGTAACATTGCACCAGTGTACTCACTGGGAGCTTTTTAAAGAGCAGGACTTCCATCCTACCAAGCTATCTGCAGGAATGAGATGTTCCAGGTGGGGCACACTATTGGTATTCCACCTCCTAAAGATCCTCAATATACACTCACTTTTAGAATTGGCCCAAATTTATATTGAAAAAAACCTTTAAGTTCTCAATTTATAAGCTTATATAAGCTGGGCTCTACATCAGCAGCATTTAAAGTATGCACTTGAATGCACCAGAGAAAACCAGCAGAAATTTTTAAACACAGTTCATTATAAATCCTTTTAAATATGACCTACATTTGAACTTGATGTCTTATATGGCAGGGATTTGCTTCAATTACTCTCTTAATCAAAATAAAGGAAATAGATAAATCACAAAAACCTCCAGAACAGGGAATCGAAGCAAGAGCCTTAAAACCAAGTAAACTTGCTAAAGTTAACCATAGGGCTTTGGTCTGATTTGATCATCTATCAAGTTTTTTCTTCATTGCAGAGTTTTTTCTTTATAAAAAGAAAGCCAAGGTGTAGGATATGCATCAATATACCAAGTCTTAAAGTGAAGTCTGTTAGCAGTGTTCAAATTTAAAGTCAGAAGGAAAAGAAGTGATAAAGTTGTTTTTTTTTCTGGCAGAAGAGATACCTGCATAGCATGGTCCAGCTCAGCCATCTACTGCATGCCTGGTCAGGAGAACAAATCAAGCAGATTTTCTTTATTCATTAATACAACGCTTGTGGGACTCAGGTAAGCCACCCACCCACATTTGCTCATCATCAGGTCGCAAAGACGCAGAAAGTTATGTGACAAAATAGTTACTTTTCAGACTTCCTTATTCTGAACAGCAGACTGAACTATGTGTCTGTACTCAGAGTAAGGAAGAATTTTATTAATGACAAAATCAGAGTTCATAAAACAGGAGAACTGTTTTGTAATCTACGTAGGCCACTCTGAAAATAATACCTCGTTTATTTCCATGGAAACTACAACAGCTACAAAGAGCACAATAACACTGTTTGATAGAGCAAATTCTCAGCTACAAAACACCACTTTTCAACATAGTCATCACCATTAGCTCTGCATTTTCACCAGCAAAGAACAAGAGCCTGCATGCTGCACTCGTAAAAATCTGCACCAGCGGAGGTGACCACTGTCACCACTGCTGAAACACACCGCCACCCCTCGCTGTGCTCACAGCCACTGCTTGGGCTCCAGGAATGCTCAGCAAGCATCCATGAATGTCAATGGGTGCCATTTTTTCTGCATTAAGGAATTCCACCCCTTTGCTTCATCCACGCTTCCATGTCAGATGCCATTGTGTCAGAGTGCTCCTTTGCTGCCATCTGTCACGTGGCAACAAAAAGGAACAAAATATTGGTGGGAAGGTTCAACCTCTACCCCCATACCACCAACATCCACCTCTGACATTGTGGGCCATCATAAAAAAGGAGGCATTACTTTCAGAGCCACCCTCATATCTCCTTATAACCTGCTTCTAAGAATTTTAATTTGTAAATAATTATTTCCACTTTTTCAATCTTTTATTTCATCCTGCTACCCGTTTCTGGGATCCAGATGTCCTTCTCTCAGCAAGCTGCTCCCCAGCAGCTGGTTATTCTGGAAATTCACAAAGTTACTTTGGGCTCAAACACGCTTCTTGTGCAACACCCTTAGTGTGCTCACATCAACCTGCAACACAGTTATACTCCGCTGTTGTTTACTGTGTTACATCCAATCACAGAAGCCATCTAATCGATCACAGAACCATCTAAGTGTCTTCAGACACACCACGGGCCATATATCCTTAGCAGAAGCTTCTGTTTTTGTGCCTTTCTGTCCTGGTGTCCTTCTGGGTCATTCAGCCTCCGCAGCCCGGCCTCTGCCTGCTCTCTGCTCAGCCAGGTGACACGGCACCCCTGGGAGGATGCTGTGCACACACCACGGACTCACAGCAGCACGGGCTGCTCCGTGCTGAGGGGGCTGGGATGGTGCAATGCTATCAGACCCTGCCCAGCAACTCCCCCAGCACATTTCTATTCTATGGTAAATGAATAGCAGTTCAGTGCTCTACGAGCTCTCAGGAACTCGTGCCACATCTGCATGAACAGAAATGCAATAAAGATAAGAGAGTTCCTCTGGAGGAAGGGACAGGATTCAGAAGAGCTATGGGCTGCTGCGGGCTCATGGGCATTACTGCATGGGAGAGGGAATTAAACTCACAGAGACCAAACCACCACTCACAATCCCCTCTCCCTGCTTTGGGGGAGAAGCCCCAGGTGCCAAACACATCCCATCACCTGTGCCACGAGAAAACACTGCTGCCTGCTGGAAAGGTCTCACCACAGCCATCAGCAGAAGCAGGATCACACCCACCAGCTGCAAACTCCTCAGAGCATGGGTAACCACAGGATGACAGCCCCTCGTTCAAGCTGCACAAATCACATTGCCCTTCCAGTAATCATAAATTGTGAAAGTACTTCTAAAGGTTCATGACTTTCTTCTTACATCAGTCTTCAAAAATCCTTTGATTTTTTTTAACATTAAAAGCCAATCAAACAGATATTAGAAGAAGAAAATATTTGGATTTTAGTTATAATCAAATTTCCTTGATGGAAAGAGTTTTATCTCTTGCTTTTAGCACCGAACTCAGGATTCAATCAAACAGAAAATAAAATGCAAGTTCCCTATTACTGCCACAGAGCCCTTAGTTATCGAGAAACAGCCTTTAATATTTAGCAGAACATAAAAGCAGCCGAGCTAGATACACACATACCCTGCCAGTGCTCCAGTAAGCAGCAGCCCCCCTGGGTTAGCACCTCAACAACACTTGTGCCAGGGGTGCGTGCCCACCACCAAGGAGGTGGCAGCTTAATGAGGAGCTTTGCCAGGGGTTTAGCCCTGTCTGCAGCACTGTCTGTGCGTATGAAACAGGGTTGGTGCTGATCTCATCACCTGATCTGTTTCTGCAGCAACATCCACCAGGGAAGCAGAAGAGACAAGGCATTAAAACTTCCTGCAGCCACCTTTAGCTATCTGGAGCAAGGCAGGAGTCAGCGTGTTAGAGTTAGCAAACATACCTATTGAGCAGCTACAACACTTAGCTGGTACGAAAGCGACAGCAGGAGTAAATGGAAGCAACCAACACCACAGAACTCCAACGTTAAGGAAGGGCCGTGCAGTGCCAACAGGAGCACAGCCACCACACACCGAGAGCAGTCCTGGGCTCCAGGCAGCTGCCCCAACAGCAGGCAACAGGAGCCATTGCAACACCTGCACCCATGACAGCAGAAGTATTCAGCATCCATTCATACCTGAGAAATCTGCTGCTAACATTTTGCCTATTCTGCTATTTCTATCACCGCTTAATTAGGCCCCAAGAGTGACTTTTACTCTCGTTCACACCAGCGCTCATTCAGATGTACTCCAGTGCAAACAAGGCGAGAAGCTGCACAACATGCTCAATGCAAACATTGCTGTTTTCCACATTTGTAGCTGCCGAAGTATTCCATGGATTCCATTCAGAGAAGTTTTATGCTGTATTTTCTCTCCTGGCTTTTGCTTCACCACATGGCAGGGCAGCCCATGACCTGCTGGCCTCACCCAGAGGAACAGCAGCAGCACGGGGCACCGCTACCCCACAGACAGTCACGGGGCTATGGAGGACAGGGAGAAATTAACTCGTGCTGAGAGCCACAGCACCGCTGCGCTTCAGACCAGCCTCAGCTCCTCTGCAGCCCACGTGGAAAGGAGAGATCAGGTGTCTGACACCTTCTTTCCATGCACCTGCATTACCTGCCCAGTGCTTCTGACATCTGTTGGGCAGGCGAGAGGCAGTCTAGTGAGCATCCTCAGCAGCAGGCTGGTTGCGTGCTCCCTATCCCATCCCGACAGCCTGCAATTTGTCTCGTTATTCCTCACTGCTCTTTATGGAAGACAAATGAAAAGCCGGAACAATAGAATCCCTTGCTGCTTACAGCTCCTTCATCGCCAGCAAAACCTGCTCCAGTAGCAGAGGAAGACAAATGAGATTATTTCAAGTCCTCAAGCATAAATTATGAATATAAATGCTGCAGAAAATGCTTCTTTGCACTGTCCCTGGTCTGGGAAGCAAACTGTGTGCACACAGGGAGACTAACAGGATAACAGCATTTCCAGTCCTACCTTCAGGAAGTAACATTTGTCCTATATATATATATATCTTTTTTAAAGACTGTCAAGCAAAATCTTTGCTTTCTGGTCAAAGTTCTCCTCATTTCTCAATACCTGAACAATTAAAATTAAAGCAGTGCCTCACTTCACAGCACCGTAGCCCCGGAGTTCCACATTTTTCAAGCAGCTCTCCATAAAGCCTCTAACACACAGCTTTCTGAGACTTTTCCCATTATCATTTTTCAAAGACTGCCTCTGGGTTTGGTTTGGGGGGGTTTATTTGTCTCTAAGTCCTATGCTGAAGTGCTGAGAGCTGCAGTAAGAATAGGTGCACACCTAACACTACAACTTCTCTCTGGATTTATTTGAAAAGCAGTAGAAAGCCTAAAATGAGTAAAGACTGTAGTTTTCCTCTTCATTAAACTTCTCCTCATCCATGCATAAACACCTAATTCTCCACTGAGCTTCCCATAAAAGTCATTTGAGAAGGCAACCCGGACAGCATCTTACTTGAATTCTGTTTTATGAGGACGCTGGCGTGCTCCTGCAGCCAGCCAGCAGCAGACCCACTGCGCTGCTCAGGGGAAGGTTCCCAGCTGCACCGGAGGCATTGCCAGCAGAGACATGAGATGAAAAACCACCTGGCCCCAAACACTCAGGAACCAGCAGCAAGGCAAGGAGGTGAGTTAACAAACCCTCAGTTCTCTGCATTCCATTCATAGCAATCAAACCCAAAAGATGCAGAGAGTCACCTGCAGGGATCAGCCCGCTGGTGGGGAGCTGAGGGCAGCAAGACGGGCTTCCCCATGCCAACAAGCAGTGGGGCTGCCTCCAAGCCTAGCAGAAATGGTTTGGGAGCATCAGTGTTCAAGTATTAGCTTCATTTTTTATTATTTAAAAAGCTTCCAAATCAGGAATTTTTTCCCCCACAAGTTTTTTTTTTCCTATTTTATAGATGAACACAATCATGGAAGGTGCAACTAGCTCCTTCCAGGCTGGGAACCCACACATTATTTCAATTCTCACAACCATGTTAAACGTAACTTTCTGTATTTAAGATGTATCCTTGGATTTAGCATTATATTTAGCAAAACACCACAGTGGCTTAACATTAGCTCTACCTCACTGAGCCTTTAAGCCAAAGCTGACTGCACAAAGTAATGAGCACGTGGTCCTAAAAAACAATCCCCTGACTTGTTATGTACTGAACAACACCTGAAGAGGCAGCAGTTGCAAAAAATATTTTTAAATCCCTCTGATTAGATGATCACATGGCTTTATTTAAATACAAAAGTTGCATTGAAATGTCAAAGCACTGGGTATATTTTATATTTTGATTGCTTTGTTCTACTCTCAGCAACAACTGCCCCGTTAAGCATCTTCAGCTGAAGGTATCACTCAGCCATTTGATTTTCTCCACACCATTTGCAAAGAAAATTAAAACTAGCAAAAGGAACAACGCCAGGAAAACTTATTTCAAAAATATTACATTTTGAATGTTGTCTTTTGTGCACAAGTTAGAGCACAGCCCTGTTTGGAACGGAAACAGGCAGGGGTGCATTAACTCAGACCCTGCTCACAGATCTCAGCTCTGGGGCAGAAGCATTCACATTGTTATGTGAAGCACGAGCCCTCATCACAGGTAAACCAAGAGCAGCAAATTAAGGGCGCAACGTAGTACACATGGCTTACAGAAGACATCTCTGATAGCTACACACAGGCTGCGAGTTTTAGCAGTTAGCAGCCTTCATGCTTTCATAGAATCATTAAGGTTGGAAAAGACCTCTAAGATCATCTCATCCCACTGTCCACCTACCACCAACATTGCACACTAAACCATGTCCCAAAGCACCATTTGTTAGGGCTATGGCACTAATCCACGCCCAAGGAAAAGTAATTTGGAGACGGACACCGCCAGCGCCTCAGCCCAGGTTTTACAGTCCAATTTTGGCTGTCACTTCAAACAAAAATCTAAAAGCCACAAAATCCCAGCAGCCCCAGCCCTGCACGTGGATCTACATTCAAATAATGGGAGATCAATGCTCCCCTGTCCCGAGGGCCAGCACTGACCTCAGGCAGGGCCAGCAGCGCTCAGGAGTCATCACCTGCACCACTTCCATCTCTCCCCATTCTTGGATCTGCTGGGCTGCTCGCTGCAGCCCTCAAAGCAGAGGTGAGATTGCCAAAAGAAATCTTTGGTGAATCACCCGAAGGAATGGAAAAGCAGGGAAATGTGCATTGTCGATGAAAATCTAGGTAATTCCACAAGCAATAGCTTCATTCCATTGCATAATACAGTTGAAGTTGCTTTAATTTAGGTTGAAGCGTGGTCTGCCAGGAAGGAAGCCTGATCAGCAGCTCTCCCAGTTCTGAGCAGCCCTGTCCTGTGCACTGGGGAGCTGCAGAGCTCATTCATGACTGTCATTAAAACCAAACAGCAATGGTTTACTTCATCCAGTGACCTTACGTTTTCCCTGATTACAAAGGCTACCTTTCTCACATATATTTTACATTAAAAACATGAGATGCACCTCACTGCAGCTCCCTATGCAAGGAGCTGAATTCCAGCATCTTAATCCAAGTCCCAGATTGAAACAAAGCTGAGAAGAGCCAGTGTGAGCCCAAGCATTTCCCATCCTAAGCCAAGCCCCGAGCTGATCTGCCAGCTACTGGCTGCTGAATTACCAGAAATTCCATTGCAAACAAAACTATTGAAGAGCTTCAGGCATTCAGTACAATGGATTCTGTCCCTCTGTAAATTCAGAGGAAGAACCACAACTCAGTTTGCAACACAAAATGCCTTCACGCAACAGCAGATCTTTCAACACAGAGTTATGAAAATAAAAGTAACTCTTGGGTAACCTGCCCCACTGAGCTTCTGGATGTCATCAGAATGGAGCACTGCAAGTTTCAGTGCAGTGTCTGCACCGCAGCATTTCTCTGTGCCCTGTGCACAACAGCTGCAGTGACTGCATGCAGCTCTCGCAACCCTGTGCTCCACATCCCATAGGGTCCCGTTCATCCCACAGGGTCCCGTTCACCCCACGTGCCCTCAGTCAGGCAGCTTCGGGTAGGATAACAGCTGTGTCACACATACACCTGTAACATTCACCAGAAGGACATACCTGATGCCTGGTGGAAAAAAGCATGTGCAAAACTGGTACGTGAAATGCACCCAAACCCACTGCTCTTTAAGACCTGGCAGTTCAGGTGCCCCTCACAGACACTCTTAGCTCAGAGGAGACTGACAAATGGAATAACAAAACCGGTGAATGCCAGGACGTGCTGCTCTGGCAGAATTTATAGCATGGCAGCACACTCACACAGCATCATGTCTGCTCTTCGGAAGTTGTTACTATGTTTTTAAAAACACAAACTCACACCTTTTTAGAGGTATAGCTTTATGATATTCCAATGACATCAGGAATTCTTGCATTCCTTAATTAAATCAGAGACTTTACTACAATGCTAATAAAAAATGACTCCATAAGGAAAAACCACGGCTAACGCACTCAAGGACCACAGAGGAAGAATTATGTGTATCCCCGAGGTCAGCCCCCCCAGCACACAGCAGCTGATGTTAACCCACAGCTCCATACCAGTACTGCACGTGGCTCCTCACACTGTGCTTCACACACCCAATAGTGAAGCCCAGACTGAAGAGACAAGAGCCAGCACAGCAGCAGGACACAGAAACACAGAGCAGATGGCAGTGCCTGCATCTGTTCAGGCCAACACCCAGCTGATGGTAGAAAGTGAACGACTCTACGTGCCACAGAAAAAGCCAAAAGCCTCAGCTTGCTTTGATCAGGGTGAACACGCATTCCATTCCTACATCAGTAATCTGATTTACCCAAGTATGTGGGTGAGACACCTGCAGCATTGGCATGACCTGGCTTTAATACACAGAGGTAAACAAAACACTCCAAAATCCATAGAATCAAATGTATACGACAGAGTGAAACTGACCTAGAGCAGCGGGTACAAGGACTCCAGATACATTCCAGGCATGGAATGCAATCCCAAACTCTTGGCCTTCAGCCAACTAATAATGCCATGCTGTCTCATACCACAAGTATACTTTTTCAGGAGGTGTTACAGAGCCCTAATATCTTGAAGGATACTTCAGTATTTCTACACCTAGTCTTTTCCAATTAACCACCCTGTGAGTCGGAGCGCAGCCATCACACGCTGCTTCTCTTGTCTTTACGTTTTCTCCTCAAAGTACAAGGACCATTTCACACACTGAGAAAGAGCATCTCTGCTTTCTCTTCACAATTATCTGCTTCAAAAGAGACTGTAAAATTGACAAAAATTGTATCAATCTGAATCATTTCAATTTGCATTGTTTTAATGCCAGCTTTGATACAGACACCCTGCATAACAAGGAGAGCTCAAACAGCTTCCTGCCTTCCCCCATATGCCTCACAGCCTTTCCAAGCTCTCTGGACTCCTTCAAAGAGCCAAAAGTCAGAGCCAGGTCAGCTCAGAAGAGCCCTGGTGCAGCCCCATGATGACCAAGTGCCATTCCTCAGGGCCAGCACTGAGGTAACACGGATTTTTCTCTGCAGCACTTGCTTCCAATTCACTTAGGAACAGGTCACTTGGCTGCCCCAGAAATGGTCTGTAAGCACAAACGCAAGGCTCTACCATTTCCCCACTGTTCGACTGCAGTACAGCTGACCAATTAAATATTTAATACAGAAGTTCTAAATATTTAATTATGGACAAATAGTGTTCTTTAGCACATCTCCTGAATTTGAAAACAACCTTTCCCATTGTATCTATAGATGACCACTTAATATGACAGTTTTTGACGTATTTACAGCTATTAGAAGTTTGTTGACGACAACATTATAGTGAATTAACACCTGGTGAATGACTGCTGCTCAATGCAGTCTGACTGCGACACCCAAGAAATGGATTAAATCATTTTATCATTACGTGATTAATAAGGAAAATACACTTGACTATTTATAAAAAAATATGCAAGAACTTTGAAACAACGTTAAAGATGCAACTTCATCTTGCAACAGCACATTTGTAATCAAATCTATTATTTAAAATAATCTAAATATTTATTAAATAACTGAACCTTCATATAAACTTAGTCTCATCATGACTAGTAACGACTGTTTTGAGACTCCTGCTGATCTCAGCAGCAGTGCCACCAACAGCACTTCTGGAAAACTGGAACAGTCACATCTTCACATCCCTACAGGAACAAGTAAGCGTGATCTCTTCATAATGCCCCTCGTGCCTCGCTGTGCTGACACAGACCAAGTGATTTCTAATCAGGTTCCATTTCCTTCCTAAATGCAGAAAAATAAAAGCAAGACGTAAGCAAAACATAAGATTTTGGATCAGAGTTCCTCTCTGTATCTGGAACCCCAAGAAACATTCAGCTAAAGTTTCAAGCCTCGACCTCTACTGGATTTAAAGCCAGCTGGTCACAATCAACTTACTACTGAGTTTCATCACAGTCACTGCCCACCTGCACTCCAACATGGTCAGCACTGTAAGAGGCAACAAATTCCAACAAAACCATGGTAATCTCCACCATACATAGAACCATTAAGACTGGAAAAGACCTCCAAGATCATCTAGTCCACCCACCAACCCATCACCACCATGCCCACTAAACCTAAGAGCCACACCTACATATTCCTTGCGCACCTCCAACGACGGTGTCTTGCAAACACACAAGCAAAATTGCCTCAGACAAGTTCTTAGCAATCCCAAACAACATACTGGGAGGTTTGACAACGAACATACACAGAAAAAGTTCAAACTCACATGACCAATGACGGTGACCTCTCAGCCAAGCACCGTCCCTCTGATCAGTTGCAGCTCTCAGAAAGAGATGTGCTTTCTTCCACTGCTGGCCCTTAAATGAGCCCAAAGCAACCCCACCCCACTCTTTTTGAACCCAGGGGAGCACAGGTGCAACCAATCTGCCTGAGCTCCCTGGACCAGCCACAGCCCTCGTCCAGGTGCTCCATCACAAGTCCAGGCCCTGATCAACAGTTTCCCTGCAGGTGGTGACTCCACCACTTCCCTGGGCAGCCTGTTCTAATACTTGGCCATTCTTTTGGAGAAGAAATTTTTCCTAATAAGTGTTAGAATTCTCCGGTAACAGGCAAACAACCTCCAAAAACTTTAATTATGTAATTAAAGCAAGCAGTCAGGAATCCATTTTATTCCCACCCTGAATCCCAGCCATTTCAGGGCTGCTCCACCACCCCAAAAAAAATTTCCAACAATGATTACCTGAAACCTGAACCATCTTCAGAAAAATAACATTCAAAAATACTGATACAGGCAATATGCCTTTAACTCTGTAACAATAACCACATACATCAGGAGGAAAAAAATATAATTAATAATAACTTGTAAATTATCTGCAAATAAGATATCCATTTCCCCACATATACTCTAATAATTCACATGAGCCTAAGTGAAAAAAAAAAAATCTCACAGACATGTAACTTGATAAATCTCAGGTCTCTGAGCTCAATGACAAAAGACTCCCAATCCACTCAGTTTTTGCTGCTTCCACACGTTTACGTGACATTTCCAGCTCTGGTACCTTACCCAGCGTGCTGAGACATTCATCTGTAACCAGAACTGCAGCCCGGAAACAATTGCAAGCTGAGCTACCACACAGTTCCAGAGAACTTTGAGAACACCTTCTCAGATCAAGGATCAACTACCTTCTCTGAATTCAACCTTCACAACATCAAAGAAGATATTAATTTTAACAGAAAAAACATGTCAAATAACGTTAGTGAATCCATCATCACCATCATGCAAGGTGTTACCCTCAATGTCAGGTCATTCTGAGGCAGGGCTTCCTGCTGGAGGTTACTGGGATGGAGCAATAAAGGATTTGATTAGGGACAACATGAAGATAGCTCTAGGTCCTCACCAGCAGCTGTTGTGGGTGCTTCTCCTTGGCACCAACCCTTGGGATTGGCCAGGCAGAGCAGATAGGGCAGCAGCGCCTTGCAGCCAGAAGAACAGAGTGGTAGCAGCTCCCTCCCAGAGCTCCAAGCAATGGATGAGCCCCCAAACTCCTGTCCTGCAGGTCTCACAACAACAAGGGGATCAGCCCCAACAGCCTTTGGTCAGTGGATGTGTAAGACACCACTGCCGAGCCCTGCTCCCCTTGGCTACTTTATCTGTATTCCTCTTTTCTTATTATGTTATTTCAAACAAGAAAAATCTTGAAATAATTTTCTGTAAAAGCAAACAGCTTAAATGTGATCCAGAGAACGATGCATCCTTGAGTAAATGTTAACACATCAGCTGTTGCCCTCAATGGGCACAGGTGTGAGACAGAAATCCTGACTCAAAGCACTCACTCCATCTGACCTGTGGTACTGCTTCATAAACAGAGCACTGGTTTTACACATATGAACTAGAAAACTTGTTCCTAATTACGGCTTAGTGGCTTTGAATAAAAATAGGAACAGCGATGATTGCCTTACAAGCCAACATATTGTTTACTCTGGTATTTGATTAACCTTTTCTTCCCCTTTCTCCCCTTAATATGTTGAAACTGTGGAAAGAAAAGCATTGATTTTAATAAGTGTTAACATTTACACAGGGATTTCTGGCTTCTGTCTATGACCACTTGCCTTAGCAGATTGGAAGACCAATCTTCTGTACTGCTGAGTAGCTCTCATTTTCTTCTATGTAATCAAAAATATTATTTAGTCTCCAGAGTCGCACTTATCATACAGACATTGCTCCTTCTACTAAAGGAAGGCAAGGCCAAACAAACATGCCCAGTGCTTGGCAGAGAGGTTTTAACAATCCTGCGCTCCCCAAGGAGCTATTCCAGGAGCAGCCCACTAACACGTGGCGTCTCCCACAAACAGCTCTCGGAACAAAATGCTCAGATTCTCAAGTTCAAAGTCACACAGACTTTCATATTCTCCTAACTACTTCACAGGTTCCTTTAAACCATTTTATAACCTGCTTCAAGAGCACGTTAAGAATTCAGATGGTATTTATTCCATTCTGGGTATTTACAGCAGTTTTCCACTTGGTTTTGAACATTATACCTACACCATAGCATGCCACTCTTGTTGCCAAGCAGTTGTACATGCAATTGCTTCTGCAGAGCTGAAATTTCTTTCCTGTAAATACATTATACATTATTTAATACAATATATTGCTATCAAAGTACCTATATATAGTATCCTTATAAATATATTATTAACTTGCTGCTTTACAAGTGTTGGCTTCAGTTCATTCTCATTTCTACATCTGCTGCCACTCCGGCATCGTGGAGGTCAAACTGAGTCGTCCTGAGAAGCACCCAGAAAGGAGGAGGGAGCGGGGAGCCCCCAGCACACCTGCTGGAGCCAGCCAAGCAGCTCCTGCACGGGGTCAGTGCAGCTCTCTGAAAGAGTAAGAACTTACAAGAGCAGACTTTTAATGTGCAAAAAGTCACACGCTACTTCTATGACTCAGTGTGAAGCGCAGCCTCGCTTCAAACTCTTTGTATCCAAAACAATAGTAAAGCAGGGGAAATGATGGCAAATTAAACTAAACACAATAACAATTTGCATCTATTAAACAAAATATGCAAATTCAGTTGTATACAATGTTATCACGGCTCATTTGTTTTAGCTTCTTCAAATATTTAATGGAATAATTGCTCACAAATTTTGGCATATACATACGTGCCTACATTTAGAGGAGGTCGATGTGCATAGAAACAAACTTTCGGGATGAGTGTTCAGCTGTTGCAGCCTGCCCCAGCCCCCAGGCACAGCTGCTTGCAGCAGCCCAGCACGTGGCTGTAGGTGCCATGTCAGCTCCTGAACAACCAGGCCCCTTCTCTGACTGACAACAGACACCCAACACAAAGCACTAACAATTATTCTCAGCAGATACGCACTATAGAGACATCAGCGAGCTAACCAAGCTAGAGACACGCTGCTGAGCACGGTGCGCTGAGAGCAGCCTCCCTTGCAGGATCCTGATCTGCTCCCTTCCCAGAGCAGCCCCAGCCATGCTGGAATATCTCCAAGTGCATTCCACAGATCACACAGAATGTTTCACTTTTTTTCCTGATTAGAAAAACAGAAATATTTCCTTGTTGTTATTTCAGTCATTCTGACAAGGAAAAAAAAAAAAAAAAGTACAGCATGCAGTCAGAAAATGTACTTCTTTGATTTTCATACTTGCCTGCACTATGATGCTGGCTGTATTTTTGAAACTGGACTACTACTGAAAAAGGATCTTTCAAGTCTAGTCAGATGAAACACCTTTCTAATGTAAAAACATTTCCCTCATAGCAACAATAACTTCAGACCATCCTAACTGGGGCGATTTCAAAGGGAGCGGAACGCCACAGCTGAAGACCCCCAGCCAGGAGCAGGGGGCAAAGGGATAAAAGACCAGTCCTCTTTCTTTGGATTTGCCATCAGTTATCCTTGTAGTTTCATCTACCTTGGGAAAATGGATGTAATCTCTTATTAATTTTAAAGCATATTTAATTCCGAAACTATTAAAGAAGTCTTATAATTTGTTTCATTCTATATAATTATTTGTTTCATTTTAAAAAGTGCATGTTTTAAAAGGCATTTTTCTTTCTGTTCTTTTTTTGTTCTTTTTTTTTTTTTTAGAAGCATAACTGTTTTGTATCATCACACAGCACTGTCTCGTTCACTGAAATCACTGAAAGGTTGCACAAAACACAGAAGCTAACTTTGGAACCCAGACAGGCACAAGCACACACGCGCTTCTTCTCTTTGCAGGAATACCAATGTGAGAGAGCAATGACATCTCTGCCAGAGTCTGAGGCACAGAAATCACAGCTGCACAGAGGACTCCATCGTGTCCCAGTGCTTTTTAACACTAAGACGGAGAGGTCAGCGCAAGTCTCATCACGAAGCACTTGTTATTTGCTACTCAGCACCACAGAGGATTTGAGTGTGTCCAAACTGTGGGCTGTGGCACAAACAAGACATGGCATGGGATGGAGGCTTTCTATACCTTCAAAAGAAAATCAATATTCTATTAAACTTTTGAAGAGATCTTAAAGGTCCATTTGGTCTTATTTCCAGTTTTTCTGCAGAGGTGTCAAAGGCCTTAGAAAATATAAATTTTTTTTCCTTACTTTTTTGTAAACCTCCATTGGTATTTACAACTCCATCGGAGAGATGCACTGATGAGGAGCCTGATTCTCTGTCTCCGTAAACACACGCTTACTTGCCCACACCCCCACTGCATTAGTCAGTGAGGCATCAAAGAGATCGAAGAGAAGGGATTGGGCCTGCATTGGAGCATGGAGTCATTAAAATGTCAGTTAAATACAGGAAATGATATACATTTGGATTTCCAAAGGAACAAAGCAATGCCTACTTTAATTAAGGTGACTGGTCACACTAACCCCTGGGTAACAATCTAGATTTCAATTAGAAGGTTAATCTGCCTAGATGGGGCTCAAAGGAGAGGCTGACCATTAACACCAGCACACTTAGGAAAAGTCTCCAGTTAATGCTATGGGAAGCACCAGGAATGCAAGAAGAGGGAACGCTTGACCACCACCACATTCAGAAATGCTCCAGAATGTCAGGTAGAGAAAGGGAAAGAGAAATCTTTCAGCTTAACTTTTGCAAATATACATGTAAATGAAGGCTTTCTGTCATTTTTTCATCTGCAAATTTTCAGTTTTGTCAAAAAATGACTATGTGCATTTTGCAGTAACTCGAGTTAAGCACGAGCTTGAGTTATGTGGACAACAACAAGCATTTCACTTTCAGAAGCATGGCAAGCCTGCTGAGAGAGGGCAGTCACAGTGTGGCAGTAAGGGCCCTGGTGCGGCTGCAGGTTTCCCAGGGCACGCAAAGCCTGCACACGTTCCCCAGCTGCAGCTGCCAAGGTCGGGGAATTGCTACAGCCCACGGCTCAGGATGAGCTGAAAAATGCTGGTTCTCTATTACACGAAACAAAATATTGGAGAACACATTTGACTCCTAAGCATCCCCAGGGAATTTATTACATGTATCCTACATCTTGTTGAAAATCAGTATCAACAGTGGTTTCCCAAAAACCAAACAGAATGGCTATTTTTTCCCCAAACTCTCCAGGCTATTTTTGTGCCTTTCCCATATTATCTTCCCTATTGGAAATCCTCTTACGTGAGGCAAAGCCATTATCTTCCCTTACTCAAGTACCTGCACGAAGCGCTCCCGTGGCATCCACGGAGTGCAACGTCAGTGGTTTCGGGGAGGCCGAGGTTATCTGTCGGTCTATAAGCAGGCAGCTTGTCATTCAAACTCTGTGCTATCAGACTCCAGTCACATGCTGTCTGAACTCTACAGCAGTTTAATTCACTTCCATTTCTCTCTTAATTCTCTATGTATGGTTGTCTCTCAGAAAATCCTGACATCTTACAGATTAGGCTTTCTAAGTTTTACTCTCAAAAACAAAATACTGTACCCTGTACTCTGGGTATTGGCTCAAAGCTGTAGCAACTATTCAAAACTTTTATTTCCAGGTTTTACTTCCTCCATCAAGTGGTTGCATGAAGCTCGATCTAGCAATGGCTTCATTGCCAAGTTCCCCTACTCCCCAGAGCCAAACCCTCAACCTTAACTCAAGGTTTCCTAACAACAGCTCCTTCTGAGAGTGAGGGCACTCTGGGATGTGCAGTGCTTCTGGCTAGGACTGGTCTTCCATAGGAAGAAAGAATGGAAATTGTAAAACTCCATGCCACCCTAAATTGCCTCCTATAAACTGATTTTTCCCAGGCAGAACTTCCAGCGTTTTTTTAAGTCCCCTCCACCTGCGCTGCAAACTCCATGGAAAAGCATAATACAAAACTACATATTTCCATTAAAAGATGCCAAGAGATCACGGTCTACGCTTTTCACAAGTACTCAAGATTTGAAGAAAACATTTGTGTTGTAACAAACACTTTCTGCTTTTCTCTTCGTTTATCCTTTCCAGACTTTCAGACATCAGCAGCGCATTTATCACAGAACAAAGCTGCTCAGTTGCCGTAAGCCACGAAGCTCCCCGGAGCTAAACTCCTCTAAGGCAGCACAGACTCCGTGCAAGGAGTTCAAACCTGCTCCCAACCTTTCAAGAACCCGACACCAACCTGCTCTGTTGTTCAGCCTCTCTCAAGGCTGCATGGAGAAAAAAGCTAAATTCGTAAAATTCTAATCCTTTCCTGCAGAAGCAGATGCTGTGCCACCTCAAAGAACACAGAATTACATCAAGTATACGACTCTCTACTGAAGAGCATATGTACAGATAACTCAAAATATTCTGATACCAGCTTTAGGGAGATCAAGAGCAGCTCTGAGGATGGAAAGGAACCAAAAATCCCTATTATCTTCTTTTCCATTCCAGTAACTCGGTATTTTTTCCTTGAACCTGCTTTCTTAGTACCGCTGCATGACAAATGAGAATCCATCCAGATCTTCCATACCGCCACGGAGAGCATACAAAACACAACATAAAAATACAAAAGCAGCTTAACAAGTAGAAACAATAACAACTCCCTAACAGGTACAGCACAGGCCCTCCAAGTTCAACTACATTAACCTTTATTTTCTGCAAAAAAAAAAACCCTCCACCATTGAAGTCTGTTTACTCACCTGCACTCCAACAGCACACAGGCAACGGAGAAATAGGTGGCACAGGGAATGACAGCAAGGCAGCTCCCTGGGAACAGAGGGAGCGTTACGGGGTTACCTGAAGCCCCAGGAATTCAAACATGGTTGAGCATTATTGCACGCTTTGCCAAACTGCAAATCCAGATTCCAAAAAAAAAAAATAATAATAATAATCAAGATGAAGAACTTACAAAGTAATCAGAATACGGAAGCAAGAAATGAGTGTTTTTCATCTCGGTAGGGTAAACAGGTACAATTTTACAAACATTTGCAAGCCTGTCATCTGAAGAGTGGAGATTATTGCTAACCTTCTCCTTCCCCAGGAAGTTTTAAGGACTTTAAGAACATCTTACATTTCACTCATTAATCTAAATTATCATTTGGAAGGGAAACTTAAGTCTATTTTCTAAAATTCCTTTTCTGGATCTCAGAAGGGCTCATAAACATGACTTTATAGCAGAACTGTTTTTCATCTTACATGAGATAAAACCTCTCTCTATCTCTCCCAGAAACATTTGTACAATTCTAACAAGTAAACACAAAAAGAGCACCGTCAAATCTCAAATAATGCTGTCACAGCAAAAATAAAAAATTCATAATGAACTGCAAAGACCTACTGTGGCACTCAGTGCTTAAACCCAGAAGGATTTTTTCATTTATTAACACCCTCTCCCTGTTCAACAGCATACTAATGAAGTTAATCTAAAGGCTAAATTTCAATTACGAATCACAGAGGCACATCTCTACTCCCTGATAGCTTGGATAATCGGAAGCAAGCGTTCTCCCATACGAACCACAACGGTTGACTGCACATAAAAGTTCCTGAAACATCAAAAATATTCAGTCCAGAAGGTAAAAACTGACAAACACCTGTTTTCACATCCATTCAATAACTCTGTGGCAAAGTAATGATTTCTAATAACTTGACAGACTGCTTGCTCACTTAAAATATGCAGCACAGGCTTGAACAATAAAGGGAGCAGCAAATGTTTAAATCTCCCAGGCTTGCAGCCAAGACAAAGTCTTCAGCCTGAGTAAAAAAGGACTTCCATTTGCTAAAATAATTTAAGAGAAAACGTTTTCCTCTCATGTACCTACAGTGCATTTGTCCTCGAACAGCACATGAAGGAACCACCGTGGTCCAACCACGATGGGCAGAAGAGGCAGCGCACCCAACAGTTAACATGCACGGCCACGGGGCGAGGTGTGCTGCCTCACCGTGTGCCAACACAGCTCAGGGAAGAAGCTCAAGCTGCAGAACTGGAAAGAAAGCAAAATATGAGAAATAACAACGAGCTGGATCATTTGCTCCCAATTGCTTCTGCAAACAGAAGGATGATGAACACTCATGTGAACACTGAACCATGTTGCTATCACATTTGAAAGACAAATATGGAGGAAGCATTGCATCTAGTTTTTAACAAGAAGAAGGAAAAACAAAAGAAATAGAGCAGCCTTCAATTTTCAGCTGGGAAGATAAGGAATAAAAGGGCTGCTTGCTCCAGACGGGAGCTAAAGGAGCAAACGGGAATCAGAACAACAGAAAACCACGAGTTTTGATCAAAAACCTGGATCAAAGAAAGCAGAGCCTTCCAGATGACCTCTCAGAAGAGCTTCTACCTCACAGTGCATGCAATCTCTGGATAATATAACTATACATTATATATGTAACATAACAACTCTGGGGTCATTCTTCACGGAGAAGGAAAACCAGAGTGCACTGTAACAAACCATTATCTGACCACCTCTAGGAATGAAGACACTGTACATGGATTGCTTGCAAACCAAGCACAGAACAGTGACAGATTCCTCTCTCCCTCACACTTCTGTCCACTCTCATCCATCCTCTGAGAGATGAGCTCACAGCTAGAGAAGTCTCCCCGGGACTTGCTCCCACCTCACAGCACTCAACCACAGCTCAGATACACTCAACTACTTTTTTATAGAGTAGCAAAACTTATTTTTTACCCCCTCTCCAAGTCAGACAAAGGAACTCAAACATTCCCACCCACACCTTCACAGCAGCCACCAATAAACCACATCCATTGTCCTAAACACTAATAATAATAGTCTTCAGCTCCAAATTTTTGGGATATAGGCGCAAACCGCACACATTTCCTACCTCCAGCTTCAGCCTACTGGTACCCCTTCTCACTGCCTTCATCCTTCCAGTACACGTCACCCAGTGGGAAATTATCAGTACCTAGATAAACCTCTGATTTTTTAACAAATCTTTAAAAAATTCTTACAATTTAAAAAAAAAAAAAAATTTGCAGATTACCAATATATTCACCACCTTACCTGGTTTGGCAACATTACCTGCTATAACAGTGCCACATATGAAAGGATGTCATTTCTAAATTGTTTTGCAAAGCACCAAATCTTCTCGTTGTCACCTACCAGAATGGCACCTTGCTCTGTGCCCAGCCGGGTGCTGTGCAAGCCCTCCTCCGTGCCTCAGCCCCTAACGAAGCTGTTGCTGAGCGGCACACCCAGAGGGGTCAGCCTGAGCAACAGCACACGTGCACATGCTCAGCAGCACTGGGTGGAAGCAGGGCAGTTCTTGGTGGTTCTGGCCAAAATACATCTTAATTGCTGACTGGCATTACACCACAAATGAGCCAGGAAAGAAAAAAAGGCCAGCAATAATGACAGACCACCAGAAGTAATCTGCTGTCTTCTGGGTAAACTGTTCAACGCTAACACTTATTATCTATAAAAGCACCTTTTGAATCACTTTTGTTTTGCCCTGTGGAGTACCTTAATGTTTCTGCTGGTAACACAATTTCTGCCTTGCAGTACTGCCCTCATCTGTAAGACTGCAAGGGGAAGGAAAGGAAGAGATGAAAACAGGGAGACACAGAACTGCTGTTATTATTAAACCTTTAAGTTACAGAGTTAATTCCAGCTAAACACTTTTGTCTGCTGCACTGCTTATATTGAAGTGGAATTTTTTCCAGAAAGGAAATCAAATTGTTGCACCCGAGCGTCGAACAACTCGGTGGCCATCTCTACGCGCACCGACCGCGCTTCCACTCCAAGTCATCTGTTAAGCAGCACATCCCCAGCTGGGGACTGTAATTAGGGTGCAAACTGCCATACAATCCCCTTGCCAGATTGATGAAGGAGACCTCTTACAAGGTGATCCAGAAGGCAGTGCTGAGACCATTAATCATTTACCCATTGAGGAGAATACAAAAAGCTCTGCCTCTGAGAGCAGGATGCTGGAAAATACCTTGGCAAAACTAGCAAAGTTTTAATTAAAAGGTCAGACTTATAGTACTACTTTCAACATTTCAGGCAAGTTCACATCAAAAAAAAAAAAAGAGATATTCAGATCTTCAGCAGGATTTGACACTTACACTTCTGTTATTCCTTTTAAAAGCTGATAACAATCAGCTCAGAGCTCTGCGAGCAGCATCCCCAGATAGCAAACAAATGCAAGAGCAATCCCCAGAGCCGGGCTGCCAGCACTCCAACCTGCAGCTATTTATTTTGGGGGATCTGAATCCACTGAAAAGGCAAATAGTTTTGATAAGGTGTAGTTACAGAAACCAGCAGCACAAAAACTCTGCCGCAGCGCTGAGCTGGAACAGGTGCCTCCTGGGGTCCTCTCTAAGCCCCCTGGGCACACGGGTCTGGATGCTGCCAAACCTACAACAGCTAGTATTTTTCTTTGCAAACAAGTTTTTAATCTTCTTCAGCGTTCACATTCCTGTTTCACTCACATGCAGCATCCAGCGAGCATCCAAACGGTGCCCGCGCTGCACCGGAGCACGGTGAGGAGCAGCAGTTGGCAGGGACCTGGAGCGCGGCCGGGCTCGCGTGCCTCCCTCCAGCTGTGTGGGATTTAATGCCATTGCCGAGGAGATTTCTGCTATTTCAAAAGCAAACAAAATCCATCCTGTACCACTATCCGCCAGCCTAATAGAAAATACATTTTGCTGTAGAATGTGCAATAGGGAGGAAACTTAATCCAAGAACATCATTACATAGTCCAACAGGATTTGCTAGAAACTGCTCCGGTGAAGGCAAGCTCCTATTAAGTAAGTCTAAAAAGCAGTTGGCATGCAGTTACTGCTTTCTTTCCCAAACGACTGCAACAGCCAGATCTAAATAATTTTCTGCAGATTGTCAACAAGCCTATCTGAAATAAAGAGGAGAAATAAAGAGAAAAAGAAAAAAAAATCTGCCACCTGTTGCTCCAAAGTTAAGCCAATTTAAATATTAAAAAACAAAAATCTTGTTTGCAAACCACCACATTTCCCCCCAACTCCCCAGGGACTGAGGCTGCTGCGAGGAACACGGCGGTGGAGGCGGGGAGCAGTGAGAGCAGCACAGGGCTGGGGAAAGCCCCGCTCAGTTTTAGCAACAAGCCACTCTGCAAAGGATTCTTCTGCAAACAGAACTGCAGAAACAAGGGAGACATTAATTCTTTCTGCAACACAGAGAAAATTCTGATTTCCAGGACCTTTGCTTGCATAAATAAACACGCAATTAATCTGCTGAATATATCAGTGAGAGAAGGAAAGCAGAAATAGCTTCATTATCATCACACAAAATCATGCAGGCAGCGGTGGAAATCCAAGTTTCTTAAAAATTATTGCCATGACAAAACACCACAACCCATTTCAACAGCAAGTTCTACCATCTCTCACTTGTCCCCCGAATATTCACTTTTTCCCAGCACAGCCCGAGCCAATGACAAGCACTCAGCAGCGCTGTGCAGGCACACACGGCACAGCTCACGTGCTCTGAGCCCACGGGGCTGTTCAGGAAGTTGGTAACATCAAAACATCGACTGGAGAGAGCGGAGCGAAACTTGAAACACAAAGATGCCGACCTGAAGGTGGAAGATCAAGCGTGGCATCGCTTACTGGAAGGCTGCGACAGGAACGTCCTGCTGAAATTGAAATAAATAATTTAAAACAAACTGGAGCGCTCTCTCTGCAGCGGATGGCCCAAGGCCCGGCTGGTGCATGCTGCAATACCCCAATCCTACTGCTAACCTGTCCTCAAGTTTGATCCTGCTCCATCTGTGGCAATGGAACGCCAAGTACTAACACTGCACACAGCTGAAGTAGTGCCCCAACGCTTCATTGCACGGCTTGGGCTGGAAGGGACCTCAAAGACCAGCAGGTTCCGACCTCAGACAGTTAGCACCCATGTGATCAGTACACCGGTCTTATTTTGGAGTAACAAGGAAAAAACTGCCCTCAATTCTTGAATCTTGCTGTGCCATCACTCACACATTAGCATCGCTCTGATCTGTAGGCAACCCCTAAAGATTCTGATGGGTTTTCCTTTAAGGGGAGCAATTAATGCTATTCAAAGTTTCTGACCTTTAGGTCTCGGTCCCAGTAGGGTTATTCAGATTTTTCTTTTTTAAGTTTAGCACAATCCAGAAACTATGCGAGTCTTCCTGAGGGCAGACAGGCATTAATCCTAGCCACAAACTGGAGTCACTTTTAGGGAATTCCCAAAGCTTTCCCCTCCAAACCCTCTCTTCTCCCCAGGACCAGCTGCTTCCCAAATTCCACCAGCCCTTCCAAATCACTGCAGTTCTGATGTTCTCCCTTCCAGGGATGTTTTAGCAAATAACTTTGAAAACACTTTCACAGCAGCACGAAGTTTTGCATCCCATGTTGCATCCCTGTTGTCATCCCCTGCAGGAGGACGGCACTGCTGGGGTTACCTCCAGCGAAGTTGCAGTGCTGGGTGCAATGTCCTTCATTTCTGCTGCCGCCACTCCTCATTCCATTTTCCTGCCCCCCTTCCTTTTCCTCAAAATTATATGCTCAGCATCCTTGTTGCTTCTTTTAGGAACATTCCTTGGGGAGCATCGCAAAATCAAAATAATGTAATCATCATTTGTTGTCTTCATCTCATTCTTGTTCTAAAACCACCAAACACGGAGAAAAACTCAGCACATCAGAAGCCCCCTCCCCCCCCACAAAGGTGTCTTGCACCTTCTTTTCAAACTGTAGTTACTGCATACTGTGTTTTACAAAGCAATCCACTACACACACACAAAGAACAAATATCGTACCCCTTCCAGACTCTCTAAAAATCCCAAATCATCCACTCTAACCCATCGATACCATTCTGTGTGAAGCACCCGATATGGAATTCAATACAGCTATTCTGGAAGACTGACACAGGCTATAAAACTCCTCTAGACCCAGAGGGAGGGCACCCCAGAGCCACCAGTCACCCAAATACCCAGAGGAAAAGTTGTGCCTATGTGAGCACAGAGAGCCGGGCTCAGGCAGCGTGCACAGGGAGAGGCAATCAGCTTGACAGTCACTGTAATTACTGTTATACTTCCTGCCAAGATTAGACGTGATGTAAGCTGATATATTGAATGCATGTGACATGATATATTACCACTGATGTGCCTAAATACATAAAATGGGGTGGAGAGTGAATGGTTTGGCTTTTGGAAGGATGGGAGTGCAGGTTTTTTGGTTATTATTTTATTTTACGGGGAAAAAAAAAAAAAAAAAAAAAAAAAAATCATTTGACATGCCATTTCTGTCTCCATCCCGTTTGTTCATTAAAGTTTCTCCTCTCCTTCCCAGCTCCTATTTCCATCGTGATCAGAGTGACATAAAACATCCTCTTTGTTGCAGCTCACTACAATCGAAGCTGCATCATGTCTCTTTTTCATGTCTTTTCTTCCCTCCTTGTCATTCAGAGGTTTCAATCCATCGGCTTGCTGAGGGCATTTGCAGTCAAGTCCATTTCTCGACACCAGCCTTCTTGTTGCCTCTTCTCCTTCTTGCTTTCACTCACCAGAACTCCTTCCTGTCACCGTGTAACAGCTCCAAATTGCCACCATCTCACAGCTGTCAATCACACATCAACCCCTTTTCCTTACCCCCTCACCAGATTTCCATCATCTCTGCAAACTACTGAGTAACTTTCTATTACTTTAAACCCACCCGACTGTTTCCTTCCTACAAACCACCTATCTGTCTCACCACTCTCTACCAGCTCATAAAGCTTCTCTGCTCCTTCTTTTGCTCCTTCTCCCACCAGGTCAGCCTCAGCACAGTTCCTCTTGAGCACCGTGGCACACAGACCAAACCCTTGAGACCTATCTACCACCCTCCAGCCCCAAGCCCCACAGATACAGGAGAGAAACCACGGCATGATCTCAACAGTCAACAAAAGCCTCAAACTCTCGTTGGAGAGCCACTCCATCAAACCTATGTCTCAAGTACCGCATTTAGGGCTGATACTTGAAGAAAGAGAACCATGCCCAGCTCAACCTGGGAGCAGAAATAACAAGAAGACAGCAATCCTCAAGGCTCTCAGAGCTGGACTGTAAGATTAATGGGCTTCTCTGTTCAATTGACCAACTGCAAAAATAGGGAAGGAAAAAAACACACACACTCCCAGAACTGAGCACCTCCCTTGCCAAAAGAAAGAACTGAACGAGAACTGAATGCTTGTTTTCTTCCCAGTTTTTGCTAGAAAGCAACCAAAAAGTTTTCCCTTAGATGCTGTCAAGCTTTATTCCAGAAAAATGACTGCTTCATTTGGGGGAAATTTAACCTTTTGCTTAGTTTTTTATTTCCATTTTGAATCAAAGCTCTACTTAAAAACACTGCAACGAAACCTTGCATCCCTTTGACAACATTTACAAGTTCCCAATGATTTTACAACTTCTAAAACAGGGATCTCTCACTAGGAACACACTCTCCACAAACCAGGTTTCATCCTCACCACTTTGAAGCTCCGACCCGCTCAGTTTAACACAGCCACTGAAGTACTTGAAATGGGAAAAAAAGAAAGATTTTTTTTGTTTTCTGATGGAAAGTTTAAAGTTACTTCACTCCAAAAAGGAAGCCTTTATCTGGACTTGGCTGAGCTACTCCTGGAAACACAGAGTGTATTGCTGCTCGTTGCCGGACACATTCCTCTCCAAGAGGATCCAACCCACCAGTGCAGAGCCTCAGCAGTGCTCCGGAGGAGCTGCCCCAACCCACCAGAGAAGCAGAGCCCATCAATGAGCAGCATGGCCCAGCAGGCAGCACCCTGCACGCGGGGATGGGAGCCCTCACCCCAGGCAGTAACGGCTGAGCTGCACCCACCTTTGCTGTGCTACACCTTCAGACAGCTTTGCCATCCGCTGCCTTTTTGCTGAGGGCATATTCTCTCTTCTACTAACAATTGTAGCACAATCCAACACCTATTCCTAAACAAGAGGGGTTACCTTCCTGGCTGCTTTGAAACATTTCACAGGGTGGAACACAACTGAAATGTTAATTAGCAAAACAAGACCAAAAAAAAAACCAAACCAAGAAATCCTCCTGTGAGTTTCTGTTGGGATGGTTTCTAAATTACATTTGCCTCCCCTGCCAAGCCTCCCCCACCACCCAAGTTTTCTTTCCCCAATGGACACTGTGTGTTAGAACTGGTGCTACAGAAACTGTACATCACCGCTGGAGATTGCTGCCATCACTCCACCACGTTCGCCGTCACTGAAGCTGTATGCTGTGTTTGCTACAGATATCCAACACGAATTACAGCCCCTAAATACGTGCTGCCCGGGGCTTTCCGAGCATCTCAGAATGCAGAGGTCAGTGCCCACTGCCCCAGGCTGAGGTCCCCTCACTCCCACCACCCTACTACTCTCCAACAGCTGGTAACAAATCTGACGACAATTTTGCACATCCCAGTGAAAATTCAGCAATTCAGATGCCTGAGCAAAGGCAAAAACGTCTATCTAATGACCAAATATCGCTGTCACATCACACATGCATAAATACAAACTACAAACCCTGCTATGGTGAGTTCCTCTCCCCACGTTCTCCTGTTCACGCAGTAGACAGAAATCCAGGCACCTTTCCTTGTGTGCTGAAACCACGCCAACACGAGCTGTCAGCCCCTGCTGGGGATGGACCAAAACCTGCCGCAGCCACGCCTGGTAACTGAGGAGATCGCGTGGGGCCATCTGCCTCTCGGAAGGCTGCGCCGGGCTGGGAGGTATGAGCACCCCTCTGTCCAGCCTTGGGGATGGACAAGGAGGGATCCCCCCCCCCAGAACAGGGGTGGGAACAGAAGGCTGCCACGTTAACTCGCTCTGCCCCCGGCACTTCACGAACACTGCTCACCGCCTTCTCCTCGTGCGCTGTCCTGAACCTGCCCAGCACATGCACAGGAAGCAACACGTGCTGACAGCCTGAGCGGACACAACACATTGTGTGTGTGAGAAGGTGCACGGAAAGAGAGAAGCAAAGAAAACCTCCCCCCTCTCCTCCCCCCCCCCAAAAAAAAAAAATCAGCAGAAGATTTTCCTTCAATCAAAGTAAAAGCTTAGTAAATTCCAATCATAAAAAGGAAGTGTAACTAAAAGCATTCCAAAGAAAAGCGATGCAGCATGTCTTTAATACTCAAGTGTTTAAACTAAACACAGCAGAAATACAAAGGGATGCCTACAGATGACTCAATAAAGAGCACTCAACAAGGAGCAGGAAGAGCATTACCCATACGCTGATGGTAACGGTAATGGTAAGCCTCCTAGCCCACAGCACAGTATTTTTAGCATCTCCTGTTCCAGACAGGACGGCACGCAGCGAGCACTCATGCTCAGACCCACAAGCAAGGCAGGACGTTGTCAGCAGCACAGAGTCTGGACTTCTGTTGGCTCAGAGTGAGCACAGCAACCTGCAGAGCTTCTGGGTAACTCGACCGACACAACTTTGTTGTTGTCTCCTGGCACAGCTCCCTGGGATTTCTCAGATTAACACCACTTTATTTCACCTGAGGTACTCTGTCTGTTTTCTCACCCACTTGCCACCAGCCTGGAAACAGGTCTGGACGTGGTGGGACAGAGCTCCCCGTGCTCTGGCAATCCCACCCCCTCCTCACAGCCCACCCTCCTGCGTGCTCACAGTCTGGGGACAAACAACCAAACAGGGAGCCCCGCTAACACCCACAATACTATCTCAGGGGTAAATACAGGTGCAGAAGGACACAGGATGTGCTGCACCACGACAGCACAGAAGTTTTTGGCCAGGACGCCAGATCCTGCCATGCTACAGAACGCAGCAACAGTGAGGCAGGACAGCCCACCCGCAGGCACTGTGCCCCTGCCTCGCAGGCAGCCACATCAGCGCTCGCTCCCCGTTGTTCCCAGTGGCCCTCCCGCTCCTCAGCTGCGCTGGCAGCACAGGAGCCTGCGAGTCATGACCAGAACAAGAGAAAATTTCATCTTCTTTCTATTGTGTTCATTAATATCAAAGTCACATTTTGTGAAAACAACACTTTTGTCTCCCAACACTGAAACAAGCCCTTGAGATTCAAAAAAGTTCCTAACAACTGAAAGCACAGCCATGCACTTTGTGAACACACAGCCTGGCCGGACAGTGTCCCAGCTACAGAACACCTCAAGCTCCTACACCAGCCTCAAGGCTTGAGCAGTTTCCACTTTTACCCTCATCCAGCCCATCCATAGCACTGACCCCTGGCACAACACACGCAGATAAGGCAGGGCACATACCTGCAAGGGAGAGCTCACCTCGCTGAGCAACAGCCCAAAGGCATTTCCATTACCTCTTTAATCGGCAGCAGCATCCCTGTCGCTCAGCTTTTCATAATCCCTTCCAGCTCCGGTGGGTGGGTGCAAGAAGCGTTGCAGGGCACGGAAGCAGAACAGACAGGCATTTGTGTTGCCAGCGCAGCACTGTCAACTCTGAGTATTTATATTTTTTATTACTTTCTTATCCCACTCGTTGCTCACAGCCTGCGCAGCCCAACCAGCTCAGTTGCCTTGGACACCTGGGTGGGACCATGCCCATCATGGCACATCTTCCAGCACAACCCCTTCCCACCTGCCAAACCCAACACTGCCCAAGTGCAGCTGTTTCCCAGCGCCCAGGTCCCCCTCACGCTGCTCCCTGCCTGCCACTCTCCAGCCAGGCACAGTACCTGCAGCACCTGGCACGTTCCACCTGCTCCAGCTCAGCCTCCTCACACACTTGCCCATTGCCAGCCATGGTGACAGCAGCTGCTCCATGCAAACAGAAGGAGCAAGTGCTGGGAACAGGCAGGAGAACGCTGCCGGTCTGCTGGGTGGCCTAATTTCTGAAGGCAAGATAGAACAGACTGAAAACTGGTTAGGAAGGAAAAAAAAAATAAAAGCATTGATACCGAAGTGCGAGGAGAGCTCAGGGATTCCCCACAAAGCCACGCTTCCACCAGCAAAGCCCAGAAGTTGTGTGCTGCTGGCAGCAGGTACAAGCAGCAGCACGAGTGCCTCCTACCAGGGCAGCGTGTCAGCAAACAGAGCAGCATGACGATCCTGATCAGAGAGCTTTCTAGTGAAGAGACGTCCCTAGAAAGCAGTCGCTACAAATACAGTTCTCCTGAATGTCACCACTGATCCAGAAGTAATGAAATTGCAAATAATATGGCCCCAGGGTACAAATCAGCCACCTACCCTAATGCATACAGATGGAGCTCAGCGGCTTTTCCGCTCTTCCATTACCAGAGTGAAATGGGATCTGTGAAACGCGATCACTGCCAGGCAGAAGAGAAGCTTACTCACGAGCACTGTTTATTTCTGATTCCTCAGAAAACGCTTTTAAATGCTGCAATTAGGGGGAAAAAAAGTCTGCTTTTCCCACCGCAGGAAGATGACTGGGTACAGCTTCTGCTCATAGAAGGAAAATAAAGAGCAGGATGTAAACGCTCCTGCTCTTCCCTGATTCTGCAGAGGAAAGTGCCTGAACACTTACTATAACAAAGTAGCACAGCTGCCAGGACTGGCTGCCAGGGGCTGAGCTCCTGTCCTGCTCACACCCTGCAGCCCAGGACCCTCCCAGCACCCCCAGCACCGCGGGCACAGAGCCCCGCGCCTGCCCCGCAGAACGCAGTGCCCAGCACCGCTGGGCAGCGCCCGCACCGGGCACCGACACGTCCACGCCATCCTCGGGAAGTCCCCCTGCACCTACCTCTGACGTGACCTCACTTGAACTCCGCCAAAATCCCTTCAGACGGGGGAGTTCACCACTTCCCTGTTGAAGTCTGGATGCTCCGCGACACGCAGCAGAGCTCCCTGTCCCCGCACCTCTGGGCTCCCAACAGGTGCACGGTCCCTCTCAGCACACGGCGTTTTCCCTCACAGATCGCCGCGATTTGTCCCCACGGCACAAAGCAAAGAGCAGATCCCAATGGCAGAGGTCAGCAGCACCCCTCGCCCCCCGGCTCCCTCCTGATCTCCAGCGAGCAGCGAGACAGACAGACACACAGACAGACAGACACAGAGCGAACCGAGGGGAAGGAGACGCGGCCCCTCACACGCAGCCACCGACCGAAGGATCAGCGCAGGGAACGGACAGCTCAGACCTCCCGGTGGCGGCCGGGGGACAAAGTGCCGCTCCATCTGCCATCCTGCGCGACGGGGAGCCCGAAATAAAAGCAAAAAACTCCGAAATAAAAACGCCGGGCAGCTCTGCCGTGCTACTTTGGAAAGCCTTCCACAGACGGAGTTCGCAGCAGCCGCCTGCCCAGAACGCAGCCGGTGCCCCAGCAGCACCAATTCACGCTCGTTAGCCCTCACCCGCCCCTACAGCATCAATTCNCTGAGGCGGCTGCGGGGCGGGAAGGGCCCGCGGGGCACTGGGGCCGCCCGCTGCGGCCGTGCAGACCTCGAAATACCTGTAGAAAGTTGTTTCTGAGACGCGTTAGGTAAAAAGAGACCCGCTTTTCTACATGCCTTGTTAAATACAGTTATTCTGCCAAATGAGTCAACGCCAAGTTCTAATGTGATTAACGCAGCTGCAAAGTTGCAATACTCCGTTTTTCTGATCCAGTCCCTGTGCAGCGGTCAGACACTTCCGTGCTTCACATCAGATAATCACCGACACCACTCTGCCCAGGGAGCACGGCCCCGTTTACTCTCAAAGTCATCGAAGTCATCTGGTGTTCTGAGGAATTTAATTAGTGCGGGAGATCACCAAAGGGGCTGAGGCCCTCGATTGAGAAGGGAATATTTATTGATTGCAGGAAGAGGAGGAAGGCTGGATACTGAATCCATCACTTTTTAAATACACAAAGTGAATGACCTCAGCTTATCGGCGCTGCTTAGAAATTCAAATAGGCATTATTCAGCACAACCAACATTATTTCTTTAAACCAGTCACTAAATTAAAGGATTGTTCAGGAGAAATTAATGCAGGTGTCCAGCTTACCAAGCACGCGCGGTGAAATTACAACAATATTTACTCCACCTTTTCTCACAGCTCTTATTTCTGCGTTGCTGCAGAGGGTTTGTTCTCACACTATGGGAGTGCAACGCTAATTATGACTGCTAGGAATGAGAAATAATGGCACGGACACGAGGCTGCTGTGACGGCAGGGCCCGCAGCACTAACCCCTGACCTCTGCACCAACCCTGCACCCCACCTACGCCCCACTCAGCTTCTGACAATTAGCTCGACAGATGTGTTCCAGCAAGAACAACATAGGTAACACCTTTTGTGAGAGTTGCCACTCGTGTTTTTCATTTTGTTTTCACATTGTGTACATTTTACTTATCAGATCTGGCTGTTCATATTGCTGCAGCACCCACAGACGCCAAATGAAACCAGGGTGCCATGGGCTGGGCACTGTGTGACACGCAAGCATGCTTCTGTCTTACAAAGGAGAGAAACTGGAAGCAGAATAGAAATGGAGGCAGAGACGCAATGATACTTAGCACAGGCATGCAGCCTGTCTCCAGGACCAAAGGGCGAGCTTCCTGCCTCCAGCTCTGCCCATGTCTCTCATGCATGACAAGGCATCTTCCTGGAAGCCCCTGGGGAAGAAGGTCCACCAGAAGACACACGTTAGCTGGCCAGGAGCACCCCAAACTCGCTGTTGTGTTAGAAGTTGTACTTGCCAAAGCAGAAACACTTCCTCAGAGGTGATTTTTTTTTAAACAGGTTTTCTCCAGGAGGTGTCTGTGGCCACAGAACATGACCCCGAGCCCCAGCAGCGAGTGCCAGAGGGCACCCACCTGGGCTGCGCCAGTCCCAGCTTCACTGCTCGGCTGCCTCCCGCTCCTCCGCTGCCTCCCTCCATCGTTAAGTTGTGAAAGGTCTCATTGTGTCCGACACACAACAGAATGCAGCTCTTGAAATGCCTGGAGGTTTTCACAAACAACTCCTTTTTTTCCTGACCGGAGTAGAGGCAGTCCCCATCTGTTTGCCCTCTTACAGCCTTCTGTGTTGTGCTCTGCTGAGAAGAGCTGTGTTCTGCACTGCACGTTACCTGGAGCTGCGCTGCTGCAACTCTTGGCTCAGCTTGCCAGTGCCCAGGCTGCATTAATGCGGCTGATCCAGTGCCTGGGAATGGCAGCTCGAGCCCCTGCAGCACTGACCCACAGCAGAGGCAGCACGAGAGAATCAAGAATTCTGTTCGATAGCAAGCTGAGCACCCACTCCCTTCGTCGCAGGCATTCTGGCTTTGATTCTCCTCCTTGGAATTTCAGTGTTCCTGAAGTCTTTGTGGAGGAATGTATGCTACCTGAAAGATATGTAAGAAATAAACAGGGAGTAAGTATGTAAGAAATATGTGAAACAAGCCAGCTTTTCTCAATTTGAGTGGAAGAGTTGAAGAACAAGCAGCAGCAACAGGAAAATGTAACACAGATGCAGAGCATGAAGGAGCTTGGAACTCAAAGTAACCTGTTCAGCTTTTATTTTTCTTTAGCCCTGATCAATTGTCTCTTCTTTCTGATCCTCCTGTTACATGGAGTGGGCCTGCTTTGCGGAGCTCAAAGAAAGAAAACTGGTACCCAAGCACTGTAAGTACTGGAAGCATTAAGCCAATTCTTGCTTATGGATGACTGGCTTGGACTAAGAAGAGAATAACAAAGCCACTTGAATGACAGCTTGGATCAAGTTCATAATGACCTGGTTTGTACAGGCCAGGTGTTATGTAGATTGGAGCTTGTTATTGTGCATAATTTTGGCAAGCCTTGCAATGCAACAGCCAGCTCCAGCAGAGCTGGGCATAAAGCCACAGACTACAGGCAGGTCTATCTTCAGCGAGATGGGTAAAGAAGCCGTCTTTTTCTGTTCTCTGTACCACAGGGATGTGAACCAACCTGCCTGCACAGCATCTGGAATAAAGCTTATACAGGAACAGAGAATATTTTCAAAACATGGAATTCCAGACTTGAAAAGGAAGAGGAGAGCTTGCCTAAAAACACATCGACGAGTTTATTCTCTTCTTCTTAGGGAGCAAAATTCAGAGCAAGCGTCTACTAGATACAAGCCTTCCGCTACAGTATCAATGGAAAGTGATCAAACTATGTTCCAAAATGCCCCTAATGGTATATTCCACATTTTTGGAAAGTATTTGATAATACTATATGAATTTTTATGTTATCTGGAAGTAGAGTTATGTGGATGAAGACCCGTCAAAACTAGGGCTCACCTACGATTTGTTGTCTCGCTCTTTGCCATTAATATGCACATAGCATGATTTGTCACTCAAATTACTTGGTCTTAAATGTTTTTCTTTCTTCAGATGGCCATTTTTTAAAAAGAGGAAGATAGCAAAAACACAAATCAGGAAAAGCGTCCCGGGTGCAATTTTTGTATCATAATTAATGTTGAACTTCCGGGCTATTTTCACCACTGCTCGTTATGCATTTCTATGTCCAGAGTTAATAAAAGGGACTGTGCAAATCAAACCCAGTTAGATGAATTAATCCCGTTTCTGTTCTTTGTTATATTGAAGACTGTGTACGTGTTTTTACACAGCACTACAAAAGCTGCGGGAAAAGCTTGGGGGAAGAAAAAGCACAAAAATTCTGAACTATATAATCTTTACCTGAATACTGTAACTGCAAATAAATGACAGCTTTTTCCATATATGAAATATGGCATTTTTACTGTAGTAGTATCAGCTTTCATAGTGGAGTCAATGGCACCAGAAGAAAAGAAGAAGAAAGTCAAGCAGATAATGAATGCCTGCCACAATAGATTTGCAGTCTGAAGGCACAGCTTTAAGCAAGGGCCACATACAGGACAGGCAGGCACCACGTAGGTGTGGCTATCTGGGCTTTAATGCTTCAGGGAAGGTGGGTTACAAGGAGCTTCCTGAATCTCTCATTCTTGCAGAACTTACACTGAAGATTTAGAAGTTATTTTTAATAGTCTATTATAAGCTGGGATCATGGGAATCTGAAAAAAAAAAAAGAAATTATCCTCTCATCCTTAGGGGCAGTGCCTCAGAAATCGATGCTAATGAACAGACCACAGCATAAGGAAGCTTGCATTTCCCCTGCTGCACCAATTCTGCGCATTCACAAGGGACACTGCAAGTGCCATCGTGTGTAATTAGAAACAGGGAGGGGAAAAAAAGGGATATCATTCATTCACACTTCTCCTGGTGTCATTTCTTTCTGGCAGATTTAACAGATTAAACAGGCATTCTGTTTAATATTATTCCTATTTAAGGACCAAAGATAATTTATTTTTAATTATGGAGTTATCGAGACACCTGCCATAATTGATGGCAGTCCTCTTGTGAACGTACCTTCAGATGATGACTTCTTTAGTAACACAGAAGAGGTGCATGCAGGCAGGACATTTATCTTTATTAAGGCTCTAGTTGGACTATACCTCAGTGAATGCTTAGAGCCAGTCTTAATGCTGCTTTAAGTCCAAACTCACTACTCGCTGTGGGGTGCAATACCCCAAATCCCAGTGCACATCCCTGCCCAGCCCTGACACAACTGCTGAGCCAGGTTTTGAAGCCAGGCCTCCAGCAGCACAGAGCTGGCTGGACAAGCAGAAGTGTAGCAGCACACCAGCTCCCTCAGCTCCATGGGCCAGCTGTCTGGTCTTCTCCACCCTAGTTCTCAGATGGTAGGAAGTGATTCCTAAAGGACACACAATTTCTCTTTACATGACTTCATCTTATAGCGCTGTCCAAGGTACAAGCAGCAGAGCGTGGTTCTGCGAGCTACAAGGGGTGAATGGCAAGTCAGAGCTAACTGTTAGTATTTAACCCCCACTGCATCCCCTGGAGGCTCCCCAGTCATGGTGTGGAGACCAGCTCTCACTCATCCCTCCTATTCCCTCTTTTTAAGACCCCAAGTCCCACAGTCCTTCAGCCAAAAGAGAGCATTAAACATTTGCACTCCGGATCCTTTTGGGACATAGCTTTTAGCTGCATTTTGGTGAACACAGCTGTACCAGCACTGGTACACGAAGGTGAGAAGCCACCACCTGCCCTCCTAAAGACTTCATGTGTATGACAACTTTTTTTTTTTTCTTTTCACCAACCCTAAAATCATTTGTCCTGTTCAAATTTCGAGATCATCTTGAAATTGAGAAGGCAGCATCAGACCTTTGATGTCAATGTTGGGTTGAAGAAGGAGGAATACTTATCAAATATATAATCACTACAAATTGGAGTACAGACCAGAACTACTGAAAAAGACCAATTATCTTCTTGGCTGGAGTCCCTGGAGGTTAGAAATGTGATAGCCTTGTTAATGCTCAAGGAAACACAGTATTGTATTGGTGTGTAAGAGAAAGTCCCGTTTAAATATCATGGCATGCCTGTTAAAGAGAAACAGGAGTACAGCACAGCATAAAGCAATGCATCTGCCTCCTATTCAACAGCCATGACAGGGCAAGAATTCCACCTGCCATGCAAAAGAAGAAAAGCTTCAATGGAGGCACTTCACAAGCTATTAACCTTTCCTGATTGGAGTCTTGCTTTACAGAAAGAGCAGCGAGCAGCGATTCTACTCGTAGCAAGAAGGGCTTCCCTGCAAGTAGTAACTGGCAATAATGTAGCAGCCGGGGAACCTGTCAAGTATTAAGGTTTTTGTGCTCTGAGACACTACTTGATAACAAAGGTGATAGTAAGAGATAAAGAGGGCTCTGGGGTAGTGAGGAATTATTAAGTCTGAAAGCTGTTGAAGACTGTGGAGAAGAAACGTAAAATTCGCGAGATTTTCTTATAATTCTGGTTTTGCTTTTGTCTTTTTTGCTTCTTTTAGTGCTTCTCTTCCACTGCTTTAATTAAATGTTGAAGGGATTTGCTCAGCACAATCAATAATGGCATTCTGATGCTGATGTTAAATTGACTGGCTATTTTTAACACGCTTCTTAGTTATTGCCTGTCGTCCCGAGTCACGCCTCTGGGGCTCTGCAGATTCGCGCAACTGCAGGAGATTCCCAGAAAGGGTTTTTCCTCAAGGAGGTTCAGTCCTGTCACATACTTCTGAGCACCCACACAAGGGATTAAGCCTCAGTCACCATGCTAGAAACACACACATGTCTGCCTTGGCATTGTGGTTCAGTCCAGTGTCAGTGCACCTCAAGTGCTCTGTGCCCCTACTTGGTGGAGTGTGGCACACAGAAACCTGCTTCAAAGGCAGAAAAGCAAGAATCAGACATGGACAGCCACAACAACGTTCAGCGTCTGGGCGTTGGGCCCATACCTCCAAAAGTGGTGGTGGTGCTAAGAAGTTCCTGAATGCAGGCAGCCGTCTGCAGAAACCTGGTTTGACCAGCCATTCTGATACTGAACAGCTTCCACTCCTAGCACATGGCACTGAATGGGGCTGGCTCCGTCTCAGGAATATATTTACACAGCTAGCTGCTCTAGACAGAAGTATTTCTAGCACTACTTCATAAGGAAAAATAATCTGTCTTTAATAATACTACATAATAGGTTGCTAAATTTATTATTTAAATGAACTGTTATTAAATTCCCTGTTAACATGAAATAGGAAAGCATCCACACTATAGATAGCTGCAATTTTTAAGACAAAAGAAAAAAAGAATTTAAGATTCCACAACAGAAACAGGATGAAAGAACACACAGAAATTCAGTCAGCAGCTGAACATTCCGTCCCATTTCCCAGAAGACCTGCACAAAAAGCAGTCACCACACATTGCCTAAGGAAGCAGAGATGAGAGGGATGTTTGGCTCAGCTAACAGCCTCCCTTTCTACCAGTTCTCCCTCCTCTTCCAGGGGCTCTGTCAGCGGTCGGCCATCATCACCCTCTTCAGAGTTGGGAGAGTTGTATTTCTTGGCAAATTGTTTATGAATGTGAGTGCACGTCCTGTCTATACACACACAAACACAATCAATGCATTATACATAATTTTTTATCATCTTACCGAGCTTTGCATAAGTTTCTAAAATTGCACTTTTCTGCATTTTCAAATATAAAATAACATTAAATTTAACCAGTCCCCAATGGTATGGATTCAATTCAAATATCACTCGTATCTGCAGAAGTGGGATGTATGTAGAATAGAGCTAAACAAAAGTCCAAGAATAGATACAAGTTTGAAACAATTTTTTGTTGCATATTTTTCAAAGAAGGTTTAAACATTTTAAGATTGTCCCACACTTCTTTCTTCCTGTCTCTTTAAGGATAACAGGGAATTTGTCATACACTTAGGTTTGTTTCTTCTGAGGGCTTGCTTACTATGCAGATCACTTTCCTGCCTAGGCTGTGCTTCCAGAGAAATACATTCCAGCCCAAGCAGTTGCACCGGCATCCTCCTAACAGCATTTAGGAATTAGTTCCGTGTACCTGCTCCTCTGTTCTCCACCACGCATTTCTCCCATTGAGCCCCCAGATCAGCATCATTTCACAGATCAGGTAATCTGTGAAGCAAGTCATTGGCACATCCTTACTCCTCAATAATTCACAACGCCGTCAAGCACAGCACATCCAGGAGCACCAGCAGGACAGGGAGTAACAGACCCAAACCTTTCTGAAGGCGATGATCCTGTTCCGTGGTGTGCCTCAATACCACTAGCCAATTAAGTCAATTTGAGTAACCAATGTTTTCCTCCCTCCAAAAACTTCATCTAGTTGTTTCTTTCTCTGGTCTCTAGTGATTTATTTTCCATCTCTGCACATAGATGAAACCATTTCCTTACTAACTGTCAGCTTTCATGTTTGAGTGACATTTCTGTACTTTAGGAAAAAAAAATTAAAAGACGTTCTGTAGTCCTAGAACCTACACACATATGCTGAAAGTGTATTGCCTCTTTCCCTATAGCCTTGGTTTTCAGAACCATATCAGATGTACTCACTAAGAAATGTGATGGGTTTTTTTTCAGATGCCAAAAAAATAATGCAACTATTTTAGGCAAAGTCTCATTGCTTCCTAAGGATAGAGCTAACTGCTAGTGGAACTCTCTGAACTTTATATTAGTCTGTGTTGAAGTTCTGCAGGATTAGTTATAATTAACTGTCATTGTGTCATTTTCTCCCAACCACTTAGATTCAAAAAAAAAAGAAAAAAGAAAGAAAGGAAGAAAAAGAAACCTAGAGCAACCATGATTAACATGGCTCTATTTGTTTCCTACCCCACTTTCATTTTTAACTCACAGAGCTCTCCAGCTCCTCTCCAGATACCCCTTAGCTTTCACATAGGTAATTGCTCCTTGCCTACCACATAAAAATAAGCATTGCAACAACAGGTAAAGAGCTAGTTATACTGAGAGTGCGAGAAGCTTAAGACAAATATTTAATATTAAATAAGTGCTTTCTTACTAAGCCATTTACACTCCCTGGTGTAATAGTTTTGTGGATACCTATTGTTGATTTATTCATTTATATTGCTTCGAGGAGCCTGCTAGAGCCTGTAGGCACACATTCAAAAATAATTTGAAAGGACACAAATTCATCAGTGATTCAATGACAACTAATGGTAATTCACTAGTTGAACCAGTGCCAACTGAAAATAACATAGAACTACCTACAGCTCAGGCTTCTCCTAGTTTTGAGCTATAAGCTCTCAACATCATCTTGAGAGCCAGCGGAACTCGCATCTCCCATCTGTAGAGTGGGTGACAGCTTTCATCTAACCATTAGCCACCTATGGGATGATGTCTTTCAGAATACAAAGCCCTTGTGACAGCAGTTAATGTAAAGATATACCTTAAGAGACATGATGTTGTCCCTTTTATAGGTCATCCCAAAATAACATTTACAATTCTCACATGAATAGGTTCCATTTAACTGAGGGGGGTGGAGATGGGATTGAAAAAATTAATGCAATATTAAACTAGATTTATCCTTTTATGTTGCATGAAGTGTTTTGGAATAATCTATTTTCACCTAAAAATCATGCTGTAACGTTACTAAAATTCAATGTCATGGATTCTGGGGAATTAAGCACGAAGTTAAGTTTTATTCTGCAAAGGAAGCAAGTTAGCCATGCCATACACAAGAAACTTCACTTTGTCCTTTGTGATCAGCTCTCAGAAGTGGCTCCCTTCCACCTCCCATACTCAGCACAAGCCTGACTTCAGCAGTCTGAAGGCCAAAACAGGAGCTTTCTGCAGTCTCTCTACAACCTTCTAGAATTCACCACTAGGTAAATTTACTCAAATGAAAGATCATTTAAACAATATTTAATACAAGATTCAGTGCAAAAATAGTTTAACCAGATATAAAGAAATGGAGAAACAAGATACATGTACTCACCTTTTGTGCTGTACTTCTGCGTTTCCCTTCACTGAAGAGATGACAACACACTACACTGATTGGCACTGTGCTCATACATAGCTACATGACACTTGCAACACATATCAAGGTAGCTTCTAAAGACCAGCCAGAGGAAAGTATAGCTGCATACACCGGGCAAAGCCACTGAAGAGATTAACCAAAGCTACTGGTGCCGGTCTGCTGTACAGAAAATAGATGAAAGCATTCAAATCCACAAGCACTTGCATGACATGGGAAGGTACAGGATGGCTCTAATATTGTGTCCTTGACTGGATCATTCGCAGTGGAGCAGAACCCAGCATTTTAAAGGAGGAACATTTGAGAGCCTTTCACGCTCAAACCAAAGCTGCACGAAGTTTTATCTATCAATAGAGAGTACAACAGGGTCAATACTACAGGTCACTCAAGTAAAAGCAGAAGAAACTTTACCATATAATTAAACCTCAGCAACAACGGATGAGGAGTTTCACATCTGGAATAAAATAATTGCTCTTAAAAGTTATCAAAGGAAAACTCACTTGGTGGATGATTCCAAGCTGCTCTGTAGAAGTAATAACTTTCTTTAGCATACATCACGTTTGCTGCAGGAGGCTGCATGCCCCATGACTCCCTTTGATCTACTTCCGATTTTCAGTGAGTACTGAAGAGTCAATGTCATTTGTGGGGTGTTTGGCAAGATCGAAAACCACTTTGTATATTTGGAGGTATTGATTTAGTCGGAAAAAAAGTTCCCTTTTTTGTCTGATGGTTCAAGTATCCCTCACTGGTTGCCAACTGTTGCTGAAAGCTGAGGTCTCAACCAGCTTTTATGCCTTCAAACATTCCCAATTGGCAGACGGTCTTTAGAACAATCTCCCCATTTTGTGTTTCCTGCTGGACGTCTTTGAAATTACGTAATCAGCTGCGCAGCGCTGGTCGTTGGACTTGCTTTACCATGTCCAGGCAGGAAGACAGCCATAGCAAAGGAGATGCACTATTGCACTTCAAAACATATGAATCAGAAAAGTCACCAGCTTTTAGCTTTTCTGTTCCACTTCACATTATTTCTGGACCTAATGCAAGAGTCTCTAATTCAAAACTTTTTTCTTCTTTATTTTTGCATCTAGAATTACACAAGCTCAAATGAAAATAAATCAGAGGAAACTCGGTGTTTCCCCAACTCCTAAAAAAGACAGTCTGACCTAAACAGATTGAAGTTTTAGTGAAAACCTGAAACTTGTGCAGATTTCATTCTGCCATTCTCCAGGGAAAGCAAGGTGGGAAAAAAGAGAATGAGAAGAGGAACTTGCAAGCTATTCAGTTTAACTCAGTCCCCAGACACTAGAAGAGTTTCGCTTGCAGAGTACCAGAAAAGATTTTTTTTTCCTGGGTCGTTAAATGTTAATCTAAATTCATTCATGCTCCTCTTAGCAGGCAGATCAAGTCCATATGATTGCCAGCAAGTGCCCATAATTTGATTGATGTCTTCTCATCCATCTAGAAATCTGAAAAGAATCCATGTAAATTATTAAATATTTGATTTCTAGCAACAAAAGGAATGAAAAAAATGTATGGGTATATAAGTGGCAAGCCCACTGGGTAAGGTCCTGAGGTAGCTAGAAAAATCTACTGCCTTTGCTGAGATAACATAGAACAAAGGTAGCATTAAAGTTTCATTTGCACTCACAAGCACAGTGGCAGCAGTAAGGTGTTTGGACCCCAGGCACAGTAAATTACTCCCAGATCTGCTGAGCACCAGAGGACACTGCACATCCTGGGGTCACCGCAGAACTGGCTGTAGTGCTAAGACCCAGTCTCTCTACACCAGTGATCAACTCCCTAAGTACTGAGGAAGGCAGAAAGGGACTTCAAAATGGGGCAAGAACCAATCTTTGGACATAGAAACAAGATTTGTGCAGCTGGATTCACAGTGAAAGCTCAACGCTTAACCACAACATTCGCTTGTTTGGAGGGGTTAATTGTACCCATGAATTGAACAGAAGGATGAGAGTTATTTAATGCAGAGTCTTTTTAGATGACAATCAAGAAAAGAAGACAAAAATGAAGACTAATGAGACAACTTCAGAAGACCACTTTCACTGTAAGTGATTTATTAGAAATGAAATAACCTGGAAACCAGGATTCACAAAATCCCAGCCAATCATCCATTTCATGTAAAGTTGCTGTCTTAACTTGCCAAAAGAAATCAAGTGTAAAAATGTAATGAAAGAAATGGCACCTTCCTCTTGGACTTAAAGATAGTGTTTAGTTCTAAAAGCATAATCTAAAAATAAGTGCTGCTGCTCACTAGTCTCATTGCATACTGAGACTCATTCTTCTTCATTTAATAGGAAATGGATCTAATATTCATTTGGTATCCAGTTAACTTGTTATCTAGTGCAAATACAGAATTTTAATATTTATTAAAATATTTATTTGAGATAAGGAAGCAAAAGGCATCTGGCAGTTAACTGACATGCACAATCCATGTCAACACAAATGGGGCTTATTCCTAGATCAGCAACATGGCCTATGTCTAACACCTCAGTCTGAGGCAAAACAATTGTTCAATGAAACTATGAAATCACGTGTACTTATAGGAACAGGCAATTTCAGCTTCTGTTGCAACAAGATGAGACAAGTAATGGTCTAATTATAACGTATTTATGAACCTTACACTAAATTGCATTTCCTTAAGTGAGCGAAAAAGTTAGAGTTTGAAGTTAACATGACTCAAAGACCTGCTCTGTGAGCAGCAGCTGCACAAGGTTTTCAGCTGCAACGTACCTGGAAGGTAAAGCGTAACCAACCTCTCAAGTGATAAATGCCAGACACATTTACTGGCCTGAACATCAATAATTCTGAGAACTTCTCTTCCTTGAACTATTCAGCAGCATCTGAAGACTTCCCTGCAATGAGTAATAGCTACTACAGCTTCAACACAGCCATAATATGCAGAAATCTTCCTTCCTGCTTTGAAAATGTTTGAATGCATGCATTTCCTCCAGCGTTTAAAGTTGAGCTGCCAAGTGTTTAAGCACCTAGCACTGAAGAAGCTTGCCTAGTGTGCTGGTGTAGTCATATGCATGCAAAAATGCAAGTAATAGAAAAGATATGCTACTGGAAATTTATAGATTGAAGGAGGAAAAAATCACTTTTTGACAGTGATGTTGTTATTGTGCCAAAAGCAGTAGCTCAGACCTGAGCTCCGAACCTTGCAGCTGCCTGTCCTGTTGCATCCACTTTGTAAATTGTTCTGCAGAACCAGCAGGCACATCCTGTCCCTTAAAAACAGAGATTCTGCACATGTAGTTCTGTCTGTGCAGCACGGAAAGGGGAGAGCAAGCACCAGTTTACATCAGGTAGTGTCTCTGCTCCTCCTAACTTAGGCAGGTATTGTTATAGGGATGCAAACAGACAGTAGGGCTAAAAACAGACAGAGTACCGTGCTCAGGAAACTCTCTGCAAAAAATAAATCTGTACTAGGCTGTGCACTCACTGTCTCCAAGGCAAAAGGAAAAAAAAAAATCACCTTGTGCTTTTCAGACGGTTCTGGAAAGGGCTGTGGGTCCTACGAACAAGTCTGACTTCTCAGCTCTTTGACAGAGTGCAAATTCAGCTGCTGTCTTCCTCAGTGGAAGAAAGAGGAGATAATGCCACAGCAGGAAATCCTTGAAATACTTCTTTTCCTTCTGATACTTGTGCTCCTATATATCTCATGGTTGTACAGATTATTCTTCTGCAAAGCGGTAGCTCACAAAGACAAGTTACTTAGCAAAGAAAAAAAAAAAAAAGACCAACAGAATTATACTGTAGCCTTCCTATAACTGTAGTGATCGATAGAAGCTAATAATTAATCAAGGGCTATCATCCCAGAAGTAGGTTCTCACTTAGTAAAAAGGTTAACTGGAAAATATAGTGCATACTGTGGCCCCAAAATTCTTTATAGTTAATCAGTTTGTTACATTTCAGCCTGTGCCCTGACAGCCCACAAATCCAGTGAAGGCCAAGGAGGCTGGAAATCACTCTCCCCTAATTGCACGCTCCAGCAGCGGCACAAGACTGAGAAGTCGCATCCTGATGAAACAAAAACAGGATGTACTTTCTCAGCTTGAAGCTCGTCCTGTGACCACATCCAAGAATAGCAATAATGTATTTCTATTCACATTTTCCTAAAGAGGTTTTCACTTCATCCCTTTCCTTACGTGTAAAGTCACACTGGGGGCAATAAAACAGTTTCTTTGAAGCACCTCTCTTGTTAAGTGAGCTTATTAGTTGAGGTACTAAGTATCTGTCGACAGGAAAGGACAGTTTTCCCTTCCCTAATAGACCTACCATATACTATCATCTTCATCCAATAAAGCCATATCAGATAAAACAGTATTTGATGTTTTGGCTGCAACCTGATTTTGGTACTATAGCTAGAAACAAACTGGAAGAAAGTTCTGCACCGGATTAAATTACATACAAATAGTGTCTGTACTGACTTAAAAGATTGAATTTAAATATTGTTTGAAGTAAAAACAAATTGTTGAGATGTGTTTAAGTGTTCAAACCAGATGAATCACTGTATGCCCAGAACTCCCACTAAACGTATTTATCCAAAGAGCTGCATGGATGAAAGCGACAGAAAAATATGCTGCTAAAACCGATCACAGCAGTTGTTTCCTAACACTGATCACACCCCCTCACTGCATCCTTAAGACATATCTTGGACCACTAAATTCCTCTTGAATGCTTGCCTTCAAGTACTTGTCCTACTTCAGAACAGACTGTGTGCTATTTCTAATTATTTATTCTACCTTCCAGCTAATGTAAATGAAGAGTGGCTGGGACAGGAGTATGTAAGGATGAAAATGAGTGCTTCTGGATCTTGTCCAGCTTCTGCTGTCATACTGGGGAACGGGGAGAATCTGTATGCCTGTATCAGAGCACGCCGTAAGCCCAGTGCAATTAATGATGTTGGGTTTTGTTCCTTCAAGGGCAGGCATAAAATAATAGGGAGTACAGGGCTACCCACTCCTGGCAGCAGAAAGCCTTCAGGGTGCAAGGAGGGGGAACCATTAATATTTGCAGTGCACGTGCACAGAGACAGAGTTAACCTTCCCCTGCAGCCTTACCTTTGGCATCACCTGAGCTTTGAACAGCTCATTTGTCATTCATCTAAGTGCTCTTTCATCACCATTTTCCAGCAAAGAATTTTATAATTATTACCAATTACTGCCTTTAATATATGCAGTTTTCTGCACTGCAGTTATATTTTACCACTGAACTCTGAAACAAATGTCTTTATTAAAAACACACTCTGCCAACTGCATGACACAGTTACTCTGAGATAGCTGTCAAAGAAAAACCTGACATAAATATTTACCTTATTAGCAACAATAAAAAGATTGCAGTTGGGTAGGCACAGTAAAAACTATCTTGAATTCTGTCAGTGTCCATCTGCTTCAAAAGAACTCAGCCTTCCAGTAATATTAGAGCAGCATGCGAAAATATACAGAGCTTAACTTAATACAGAATAACTCCCATTTTCTGTATAATCCTGCAATAGCTCTTCAGGATTTGCAGCAACCAGAGAGGCGTTTAAGAAGCACCACTTGTCACAGGTATGTTTATTTGCCATTGGACAGCAGAAAACGCTAGGTCTGCAGTGAACCTGTTTACTCAAGCTGTGCTGTGTGTTATAATTATGATCATCAGCCCAAAGGACTGCTAAATTAGCACAGCCAATAAAATCGATGAGATCAGGGGTACAAAGAGACTCAGGAAGGAACGAATCTGCAAAGAAAACTATTTAGCATGACACGGCCACCCCGTGCCCCCACGCTTTGTTGACGCAGCAGCTGTAGGGACGCTGCTGATGGAGTGTCTGGTGCACGCCTTCAACACAAAGCAACGAACAACATTAAATGGAAAAGCTCTTAGAAAAAGCCGTGGCAAATATTGTAAGGTTTAAAGTACTTCCTGCTCTGTTCTGCTTTGTTTTCATGGCCTTGAATATCCGAGGAATCACGCTAGGCTACCAGAGGAAGTAGACTTGTAAAGTAGTAAGCCAGAAAAGTCACCCAAGCCAGTGTTTATGAACTAAAACTAGGCAACTGCAGTCCGTGGGTTGTGTGTTAGGAAAAGGTTTTTCACCAGAGGGTGGTGGGCATGGCACAGGCTCCCCAGGGCAGGGGGAACAGCCCCACGCTGCCAGAGTTCAAGGAGCATTTGGACACCGCTCTCAGATACAGGGTTTGGATTTGGGTGGTCCTGTGTGGAGCCAGGGGTTGGACTCAGTGAAGTCTGTGGGTCCCTTCCAACTCAGGATGTTCTGTGATGAGCTGAGCAGAACTTCCCAAGCACAAGTGATGGGCACTAGCAGGCAGCTCTGCCCACCATGGGCAGCGAGGGCCCAGCAGCCCAAAGGAGGGGACTTGCCGCTCACCTCCAGCTGCCTGCACTGGGTGGGAGTGTTGTACATCACCAAATAAAGCAGTGTGCACAGGAGCTCTTAAAAATATCAGGAAGGAAGAGGAGATGGAAAGGATTGTGGATGGCCCAGACCATCGTTGTCAGTGAAATGCCTTTTGGGGAATTCACAGGGCTTACATACAGCATTTCCAACCAGATAGAAAGCAATTTCTGTCAACTTTGCAGGGCAACTTGAGCAAGGAAAGGGGAGTGGGGGGATGGAAAGAAACAAATGCTTTGACTTACTTTGACACTGCTTACCATATTCCTGCTTGTAACTTCACTCTTACAAGCTTTTGTAAGCTTGAATATTTTTTGTCTTAGAGATGTGATTTAATATTTTACTTTGTGGTTAAAAAAAAGAAAATAGGACTAAACAGAAAATTCCTTGCCCACAGAGAGCAAAAGAGAGAAAACTGCTTTGCTTTTCCTTTCTGTGAGCTTCTGGTAATAGCCACATGATAGCATTAAGGAGAAAGGGAAACGTGCTTCCAAGAAAAGGGCACAAGGGTTTCTCACCTCAATACAACTCATTAACTCTGATCTCCAGCTCTCCAGGAAGTGCAAAGACGAGGCTGTAGTTAAAGAACTTTTCTGCCAAAGGTCAATGAAAATTTAGTTCTAAGGAAGTAGTGCAAAAACCCTATGAGTTTCCAATTCCAGCACTCTCACCTCTGTATGACAGACAGAAGCGTTCAGGGTCGCAGGGACAGGATTTAGATACTTCTTCGCACAGCACAGCCACTGCACCATGTTCTGCCATTGAAGTATCTGCAATAAATACACCAGAACTGTAATGCAGGTGGGAATCATTAAGCTCTGCCCATCTAGCAGAAAACAGTGGCTCATAAGCACCTCCCCATACATGGCTACTTGGTTAATAAAAAACACTGCCTATATACTGCATCCGAAAGAATGCCTTGGCATAACAGATTGAAATCAGTCTCTCTCTTTTAAATTTTGTAATTTATCCATAATTAAATTAATTGCTGCATTTGGGCATCCTTTGGGAAATCAAGCACAATTAACTGCATTGATCAAAGTCAGCATCAAAGATGATGAGATTCAGAGGACGATGTCGATAAGTAAGTTCCTTGTAAAACTGTGCTAAAATCATCATCTCCCCGGTACCACTTCAGCTCCGTCGGGAGGTGGCTGGAGGCTGTTATGTAGCTAATGCTGACCTTCAGCTGTGACTTAGTTTATCTGGATTAGCATAGTTATTTGCTAGAACCTGAAAAGAACAAAGAGCCAATCAATACGAGGTCAAAACAAAAGTGTCACAGACTGCTTTGGCCATTCCAAAAAGGTGGCATCTGTCACCGAGAGTTACTGCAGGAGCTGGCACAGCGCTCCCGTGGCTAATGCTGAGGGCATTTCTTTGGGAAGCGTCTGCAGACAACAGCTACCAGCCTTTTCTCAGGCATATTTCATGCCCAGCAGTGGGCTACGTGAGCAGGCAGGTCAGATTGATCAACAGAATGAAAAATGTCAGGGAAAAAAAAGAAAAAGAGAGAGAGGGGAAAAAAGGACCAAGGAACAGAGGTTACAATACTGGAGAGTTTCGTGAAGGAGTTTAACCCTTAGGTACTTTGTGCTCTTTTATTCCTGTGGCTTATAAGTGAAGCCAGAGACAGTCAGGATAAGCCATCACAAGTAGTTCATTCATTTACTAACACTCATTTACGAAGTATGCTCTCTGGCACAAAGCCTCATCTGCTAATGAAGTGCTCTAATAGTAGACAGCAACTGTATGGTACACCTTCCAGGTAGAACTGCTGGAAACACGGAGGTGACTATCATGATTCACAGTGGATGTTTTCCAAGCCATGGGGATCAGTTATCATTCTTATTTTCACTGCATTGTGCCTTTCTATGAGCAAGAATGGTGTTCTCCTTGTGCAAGGCTCCTGCAGGGCTGGAGTAGAGTCACCATGTGAGCTCCGTGTCAGTACCCGTCAGAGAGGATGCGATCCGCAGAGCTCAGGCTGAGGAGGTGCAGGGATCTTCCATGCCACCTAGAGGCGTGGTCCCACAGAAAGCCTTGAGGTACAACAGCATTCAAACTTGAAATTCAAGTCCACCCTCAAGAGGACATCCAGGATATCCAGAAAACATTATATTTTCTGTTACAAATGCTGTTAACCACATCTGTTAATTGCAGAATCATTATGCAGATAAGGTTTCAGGATGAGTGGATTGCCTTGGGGAAGGTCAATCCCGGACTTAGTTCTTCGCGTTCCGTATGAGGGTTACAGGGGAAAAAAGTATTCAGCACTTGCTTAGGGAAGAAGGGAGACTGGAATGTGAGTCTGTTCTGCTCTACCTTCTCACTCTGGTTGTTTAGCAGCCAATGGAGCCCAATGAAGCTATCCATCCTGCACCTTGGAGATGAGATTTGCCCTTTTGTTAAAATATTTTGTAAATGAAGGGTAGGTCTATGAGTTTCTGCTCTCAAAAAGCATTTCGTAAAGCCTTTGGCTTTCATTTTTGTCATGGAGCTGGTATGGAAGAATATGCTAATCCAAGACCCTAGAACTACAGCATCTGTATTTGGCAGCTCGGTATTCTCTCGTAGCCTTAATTTCTGCATACTATTAAAAGGTTAAAGCTGGTCACAGGTCTCCCGTGACTGTCATCTGTGAAATAATGCTGTTGGAAATGCAGTTTGGGTTCTACCTCGTCCCGCCTGCAAATAAAACCACGCATATTCTGCACATCTTTCCCCCTGAACGTTGACACCTCCAGTGACATAAAATCCAGCCAGCGATGTGACAGCTGCCAAGGTCAATCAGAGTTACACTGAACTGCTGAGTAAGTGCTGGTCACACAAATCAAAGCTGTCTAAGGGCAGCTTAGCATACACAGATCTGCAACTTATTCAAACTGCTTTTTGGACTGAGACATTGTTATCATTTTTCTGCTTTAGGAAATGCTATATAATGAAATGTGATGAAGTCAAAGGTATTGCATGAAATCTCAGTACTATGCCCTTTGCGTCAAATTACCGATAGCAAAGTACACCGAAACGTGTTTAACATTTCTGAGGAACTTAACACTTGAAGGCAGTCGTAGAAGGGCAATGATGTGAAAAAGAAAGTTAAAATAATTTAAAGAAATTTTAAAGACATATTGGGCAATGCTCTTTAATGACGACCTGGATTCAGCTGTTTAGATGAATTCCTGAATTAGGAATTTCAGGTTGGGCATTTTCAGGAGAACTCTAAGCCTTCTGCCTTTACTGCACTTATCAAAGAGGTTTTGGCATTCATTGGCAGCTGCTTGTTAACTGATAATTATCAGAACATTCACATTTCTGAGGATGTTTCCAATTGATTGATAGGGATAAAATAAGGAACTGCTGGCAGACCCAGGGGTTAGATTGGAAGTTTTATCTGAGCTCTGCATTCAAATTCATAGGTAGAAACTGCACAAGTTGTATTCTTCTTCTGTACTTCTGAAATATAAAGATTGAGAACAATTGTATAGAAAAATCATTTTGAACTTTGTGCCATGAGTGAGGCCTTGTGAGCCAAACTGTATGGTGAGCAAGTATTTACAGCCAAATTGAGAAGCCCTGGAAATAGAAATTGTTAACAGAAGCACTGATGCAACTGTAGCTGGATTGCTGCAACCAGTAGCACTCCAGTAATTACAGTGAAATAAGTGTTAAAAGGGGAAAGAGGACAGAAAGCTCTCTATCATCTGTCAGGCATTTGCTTACTCCTGGATTTTCTCTGGCAGGAGAGCTTCTAGCAGCTGGGCTCTGCGAGGGCTTCTGCCTTCTCTTCTTCTATTTTAAGGTCGCTAATTGATCCTCTGAGGGAAGGCTGGGTCCTTTGGTCCTTTTAACGCAGCCTGTTAATGGGGAGCCTGCACTGGAGGCGTGTGGGCGTGGGAGCCCCGCAGCCTCTCATGGCAGCCTACTTGGTGCTGACTCACAAGGCAGGGAGGCTGCAGGGAGGCTGCTCCTGCTGATGGTGCGGAGGCTGGCACTGCTCAGCTTGCTTCGCCTGAAACGAGCCTTGCTGGCCTAGATTCCAGGTGTGGCGATGGTCAGACAAAAAGACCAGGTTGTGTTGGGGCTCCTGAGCGATGCTCATCTACACCAGAAAGCCATGGCCAGCAGCTGCTCCGCTCAGCACTAGGACATTTTGCTCCAGGTAAGCAAAACAAGTACCAGGAGAATCATCTCTTTTTGAGATACTACCTTGGAACTAGCATAGCAATAACTCTGTAATTGCTAGCTTTAACTTGTAATGCAGAGCAGTGAAAGCAAACTGATCAGCCGGATGCAGTCAAGTGGCAATGCCAGGGGGATCACTGCACAGGAGCCTGACAGCCTGTCCTTAGCTGACTAAGGTGTCAATTTTATTGAGCCACTACCACTACTAGCGGTTTTATCAAGTGTTTTGCCATTTAGAAAGCAAGGCAGTTTGCCAAGAAAACAGCCGATGGTTAAGAAAGAAGTGCTTTGGTTTATTCATTCCCTGAGTGCAGCATAGTTTAGCTTAGGTCTAAGGCACTATCTAGGAAACACTTCCATTCTTCTTACTCAAGGATACTTGAGTTACATCCACCAATACTGCTGTCTGGTGGAACTGCTGGAAGCTTCTTGTCCCCTTCCGCCCACACCTCTTCCTTACCCGTTCTTTCTGCTGCCAGCCAGGTTGCTTCCACGGACATCCAGCGCCCTTTCCACCAAGTGCCAGTTCTGACAGAAAATGCTCCAGTCTCTGGAAACATTATTTTCTTCTTTAATCTAAAATACCAAAAAATGCCTGGTTTTGCACTCATTATGTGTAAATTGACAATAAACCTAATTGTTATTCTCTTCACTTTGAATATGTTACGTTTTCATTCAGCACAGGACTGAATTTCAAATGGCATTTTTAAAACTCTTCTGCTTCATGCATTTCGTACAGTCTGAACTGAAATATTAAGGCATTCAGATTTTCTGCCACTCACTTCAAATACCATATGAAGTCCGGCACTAACATAAGACTCACACACAAGCACAAGGGAAATAAACTGAGAAGACTACTAAGAGACCACAGTCCATCAAATTTTCATTTTATGATCTACAGAGATCACATGGTCAACAGAATAGCTGCAGTGGATTGGGTTGGATTGTATTGAGTGTTCTACAAAATGCAAAAAGGGGCTCGTTTTATTGTCTCCAGCCATGTTGTAGGTATTCATGCAACTTGCATAAAGGACTATCGCTATGAAAATGAAGGCCAGGAAACAGGAGCAGTCCTTTGGCACCAGAACAGTTGGTGGGATTAACCCCATGTTTCTCAATCAGCAGGTGCTTGCAGTGCCATTCTTTCCCAGTCCTTACCACATCGCCAGTCAGAACTGTTCCAGATGAGCACAGATGTCCAATAACTCCACCTTTGTCAATCAATAACTGGTTACAGATCTCAACCATGTTCATTTCTGTTTACAAGTATCGCAGCCACACTCTGATAATGAATATCTTTGGGCTGAAGTGGAGACAGCTCAGCAGTTCCACAAGACTGCTCACATTCCCTTTCTCACTTTCCTAAAGAGGGTTCAAGCATCAGCTGATGCAAAGCAAACCCATCTCATCTTCTACAATTCTATCAGCAACCTCCTCAACAAAAGCACGTGCTGTTTGGCTGGCACAAGCACCCTGCATTTCTAGATGTGCTACAAGCTTCGTGCCATCAAAAACATGGGCTACTGACTCACAACTCTCAAATTCACAACAAAAGATTCATTCCGTGCAGAGCTGGACTCACTGGTTAAAACATTCAGCAGACCTAGGTTGGTGTAACTGCTCTGAAGGCAAGGGTGACCTACAGTTTTTAGAAGAAATTATCATAGTGAGAGATACATTTTTTCTAGGCACCTCAAATGAGAGCCATTTGTCTATTTTTCTTTCCTGATCTTTGTCATGGCTTTGTTGGAAAAGAGATTTTATCCCCACGTTTCCTTTATCAGACAGACCTGAGCACCACAGATAGCTTAGGGTTTAACTACTGCAGAACAAAATACAAGAAGCTGCTTCTAAACACACAAAGTAGTAATCACATATCTTTAGACTGGATCTTTTTTTAAAAACTTTCTCCCGGATTTTTTGTGGCTTTATTGATTTTTAATGAAGGTTCAGTGATTTGCTTACTACAGAGCCAAAAGAGCTTATTCGTGACCCTTTTCAACTAGTTCTGTGGGATGGGATTTTACTGATAAACAACCTTGCAGACAGAATACACACGCTCTTACACTTGCAGGAAGAGCCAGACAAGAGTTATTGGCCAGGGGGCTGGGGGCTGCCTGAGGCTATACGAGCATTTGTGTTTTTAGGTTTTGGCTGGTATATTCAGGGACACATAATAAAATAGAGCTTTTATTTTAAAAATCAATAAAATGACTGATCTTAAGTCAGAAAATGGTTTTGTTTTACTCTTACCATCATTGTTTTTTTTTTATGGTATCTCACATGTTGTTTTTCCTCATCTTTTTCCTGCCAGACAATCAGTCGAGACTCCTTTTGACATTCAGCCACCTACAGCACCTTATTTTTCTGAAGTAGTTCCTCCCCTTCTGTTAGCGTTGCTGTTTTTATACCTTTCTCACCCAGGCTTTCCTACCACCTTCTCCATCAGGCTGTTAAAACTAACTCAAATACATAAGTCACGGTACAGCGAATGGCATTTAGAGACAAATTGCTCATTTTTTTCACTCTGAGCTACACGGACCAATAAAATAGAAAACCAGATGGAGCAATGAAAGGCAAGTTACACAGCTAGTTCATGTGCTACAAGTTATTAACGCCAGGCCAGAATGATGCCCAAGGTAATTTAAGAAGATCCCTCTCTTCCACCCTGCACCCAGTTCATCCCCATTTGTCTCGATCCGTCACATCCCAGTGACGCCACCCCTTGTGACGCCACAGTGCAAATCAGTAAAATTATCCAATTAATTAACACTATAAACTTCTTAAAACATACTTCATTCAGATCATGCTCTTGCTTTAATTTATGGTGCAGCCCAAAACAACTGCATGAGCAACCACAGCACAGGTGAGAATTCACCAAGGTGCAGCTGAGTGCTTCTGAAGCTGGGGTAGCTGTGACACATCTATGGCACAAACCTGGTGTAAATAAGTGGGTTCTCATCTGCATGGCTTCTTTCACAATGGCTCATAAATAAGGTATGCTAAATAGTGCAACAAGAAAGGCACCAACTTTTCCAGCTTTCTTGATCTTCCCCCCAAAATTATTTCATATATGACCTTGTGACTTCCAAGAAAAAAAAAGGAAAAAATCATTCAGGCCAATTACATTCCTGCCCTCCTCAATATCTTGCAAAAATCCTGAGTCTGACTATTTGTTATTCCACTGTGTTGTTGTTACCAAGAAGTGTTAAAGATACAAAGATCAGTTCCTGTATAAATCTTGGTTCAAGGATGATGGGCAAGCAGCTAGAAAACATTTGTCCGTGTCCTTTTCCCCTAATGTAAAACTCTTAGTAGAAAAATGATAAGGATAAATGGCACCTACCCAACTGATTCCATTATAGAAGCTAGTTTGTCTGCAACAGATGATTCACTATTTATAGTGTCTTTAGCACATGCCTCATGGTACACTCTCACATTCAATCTCAAAGAGACGTTATTTAGGCAGGGCAATGCGCTTGTCTTCTCTGAAAGAAAGAAACTTCTGCAGACAGAGAAAAGAACATCTATGGGGATAAAAATCATCTTCTGCATCTACATCCATTAAAACAGGGCTCAAGTATAACAGAAGAAGAACACTGGTTTAAATCCAGAATAACTTTTCTGAGATTGGGAGCTCCAAGATGCTCCAATGTATAAAAGGAGCATCTAGCAGAACTGTCATTATCTTCCAGAAACACTTAGGCACTCCCAGCTGCAGCCAAAAACCCAAGAAAATCAGCTCTAATGTCTGTCACCACAAAGGGCTCCAACTGAACTGCCAGCTCTGACACGCATCAATAACAACATCCAAAATGCAACTCTTGCTTCATGACTGGCAGTTACGCTGCGGACACTACCAGGCTGCAGCATACAGCAGTTGTGTTCCAGCTTCAAGTTCCTGCTGCAAGAGAAAGTAGTGCCAATCTCCAGAGGACTTACCCACAGTGATTTTAAGTATAGCAGTATCAAGAACTAGGGAGAGATTTGTTGCTTTGTAAGTCTACAGCAGAGCAGGCTCCAGAAGCTCAGTGGTATTGCATGGTGAGTATGCAATAGCTGAAGAGCAGCAACAGCATCCATTCCATGGACACATGCTGTACAACCAGCATTTTGGCTGCCCCATGCAAAAGTGCCCTTTACACAGTAATGCCCAAGCATGAGTGGTTCTTCTTGCCCACTCCAAAGAAAAATACAATATTAAGACTGTAAACATTATCCCTCAAGAAAAATGTTACTAGCTCCTACAGGAAGTGTTATTTTAAAAAACATTGTTATTATACTACATAAATTGTAAACGCTGAAGCAATGAAAGATTTAAAGCAGTTTCAATAATAAAAAAATGTTCCATTCTGAAAAAAATATCACAATGGGAGTTTTCAACATCAAAGCATTTGTCAATAAAATACACAGAACCATCACAGAATGACACAACTCTTTTTGTTTTCTTGTTGAACATTTCCAAGTCACCGTCATCAACAACTCCAAACACAGAGGTTAAAATGCATTGAGGTTATTGTGGTGCTTTGTTTTTTTCCCCAGCCTTCATACAGTGACACTTCTCTTCAAAATAATCTTCAAAATACTGAGATAAATCATCATAAACAAACACCTATATTGCCTTTGTGGCCTAATTTTCCAGAAAACACAAAAGCATTTAAGAACACATTATCCAGAATATTTCAGATCAGGAGATAACCCATTTTACATTGAATACTCTCAATGAATGATACATTGAACATCTACATAACTGATGTTTGCCAGCTAAACATGTTTTCTAGCAGCACAGTTACAGAAATCACGAAAAAGTTTAGAGCAAAACCTACATAACAAGTGAGAAGACAAGCCAGTTAGATTGGCACAGCACCTGCAAATCCTGAAAACAGTGGGGTTTAGCAGTTATTATCAAAGGGCAGTTAGAAATCCCTGGAGGACACTGACATTTTTTCCAGCAATAAGTGCAAAATCTTCTCTTGTTGATTCTTACTGATACCTCAGTTCTCAGATAACCTCAGTTAATAGCTCTGGTGGTCTCGTATGGGTGCTCTTCATCCTGGGCTCGCTTTCATAGATCTCTCTGCAATAAGCTATTTTCTGGGAGTGATTCATTGCAAATACAGGTTCTCACATCATTTCTTCCTACTCCTTCCTCAAGGTAAAGAGGGGTCTTGACAGTATTTTCACTTCAGCTCCTTTCAAATAATATTGGAACTACAAGGATGGGGATGGTTATGCATATGAAAGCTAACATAATGGGCTCACAGCTGACTGCGCCGGAGGTCAGGCAGGAGCAGGTATTGGGACTTTGCTGTCTGCCAGGCAGCGGTTCATTAAGCCTGCCTGTCCTACCAAAGGTCCCCACGTAGCAGCTTTTCTCTGACTCCAGACATCTGGACAATTCGCTTTTTTTCCAACCTTACTGTGACATCTGCCTCCAACTCCATAAAGCATGCCAGCAAAGTTTTACCTATGAACAGAGCAAAAGCTTTCCATATTTTACTCTCACTTTATCTGGGAACAGAGATTTGGATTTTGCTTTTCCATGGTAATTTCACAAGTCTGCCCTCTCCGAGAACTTCAGTGTGGGCCCTCTTCTACTGAAGTTCCCCTTACAGAATGGGCACTAGCTTGTCCCTAACAAAACTAAATGCCCCGCTGTCCCCCCCACCTCCTGAAGGGTAGAGAAAGACTTGCTGAAAAATCAAATATTCATGAGAATTGAAAGAAGCAGAGAGTGAAGGGGGCAAAGAGCCAAAGTCCCCAACTCCTCTGCCCCACAGGCAGAGCAAGCATGGTGGGAGCCCTCAGATGTTCTTCTCCAAAACACTACACTGGGGAGTGCTTTCAGGAGAGGATTTTTGAGAATCAAGGATGGGAGGTGGCTGGACTTGATGGTATTAAGGGTCTTTTCCAGCCTAAATGACTCCATGATCCTATGGCATGAGAACAAGATCCAGACTCTCTGGCCAAAGGGAGGAATGGAGGAAAAGTGATGTGACTTGACAGGGATGGAAGAGAATAAAGACAAGGGTGAATTGGCAGAGGAATAGGACAGCAGTAAGAGAAATTCTGCTCTAACTCATCTGTTTTTCACAGGGAGAGTCCATGAACAGCAAAGCTGGCTCTTGGGATGATGAGCACAGATGTTTTTGCTCCTGCTGCATCTGAAGGCAAAGTATCACCCAGCTATCCACAAGCTTGATGGAGATGCCAGCAGTGGTGACAGCAATTGCGCCTATAGTGGTTCTCCTCCTCTTGGCAGGGTGCAGGACCCCAGGGCAGCCACCTCTGTGCTTCCTCCCGGCCACTGCACCAGGAAGAAATGGCCTGAGCCAGTCAAATCATGGACATCTTTTAATCAGAATTCAGCAAGAGATCCAAACACACTGTGGAACAGTGATCATCTTTTTGTCCTGGCTGCGGCAAGGACAGTCTCCAAGGCTGCTCAGCTACACCGAGACACTCCAAGTTTTATGGCATCTATATCCCTTACAGCTTCCCCGCATGCTGCCTTCCTCTGCGTTCTCTGGACTGTATTTTGCTCAGTGATGTATGAAAACACAGATCGGCACTGTTTGCTGCAGCAATTAGCCAGGGTTTTCATTGGTGTCATCAACAGAAGAACTTGGCTATTATCTTCCTACTTCATGAAGTAATAAAGTGCAAAACTGAATGAACCAGATGAATCTGCATTCAATCTTTAATCTAGTGGTTGTTTGACATGAAGATCTTTTACCAACTGAAACATTTTGATGTAAAACAATCACAATTTAGAACAAGAATTTTATAATTGGTGATGAATGCTCAAGTTAATTTTATAAAAGTTAACATCTAGATTAGTTAAGAGTGAAAGGTAAGCTTGACATTAAATGCTTAGTTAAGAGTGCCAACGGATTAATCACTGCCATTAATAGGCATCATTGCCATTAGAAGGAATAATGAAGTGAAACTTGCTGGAAAAAAGGGCTGATAAGAACAGTGGCCATCTTTGAAGTCTGAGGAAAATAGTACAAACTCCATGCACCTAACACTGAAGTCATTAAAAAAAGTTAAAGAGAAAACCTAAAGATTTAGCTCATTTCATATTTCATATCTTGTTGACCCCATTCCACACCATCTCCCTATGCAATACAGAATCACAGAATTGTAGGGGTTGGAAGGGACCTCAAGAGATCATCGAGTCCAACCCCCCTGCCAGAGCAGGTTCCCTACTGCAGGTTGCACAGGTAGGCGTCCAGGCAGGTCTTGAATATCTCCAGGGAAGGAGACTCCACAACCTCCCTGGGCAGCCTGTTCCAGTGCTCCATCACCTGCACTGTGAAGAAGTTCTTCCGCACATTGGTGCGGAACTTCCTGTGCTCCAGCTTAAGGCCATTGCCCCTTGTCCTGTCCCCACTGACCACCGAAAAGAGGTTCCCCACCTCCATTTGCCTCCCGCAACCAAGATACTTATAAACATGGATCAGGTCCCCTCTCAGCCTTCTTTTCTCCAGGCTGAACAGACGCAGCTTACTGAGCCTCTCCTCATAGGGGAGATGCTCCAGGCCCTTGATCATCTTTGTGGCCCTCCGCTG